>JAQQSK010008060.1:0-13683 GCA_028658325.1 Potorous gilbertii | reverse complement strand
AGATATTTCACATTCTCTTCCATTTTGTCATTCTTTTGGTTTTGTTTTGTGATTTCTTGGTTTCTCAGAAAGTCATTAGCCTCCATCTGTTCCATTCTAATTTTGAGAGAACTATTTTCTTCAGTGAGCTTTTGCACCTCTTTTTCCACTTGGCTAATTCTTCTTTTGAAAGCATTCTTCTCCTTATTGGCTTTTTGAACCTTTTTTGCCAATTGAGTTAGCCTATTTTTCAAGGTGTTCTTTTCTTCAGCATTTTTTTTGGATCTCCTTTATCAAGGTATTGACCCATTTTTCATGCTTTTCCTGCATCTCTCTCATTTCTTTTCCCAGTTTTTCCTCCACCTGTCTAACTTGATTTTCAAAATCCTTTTTGAGCTCTTCCATGGCCTGAGCTCATTGAATATTTATTTCAGATGTTTGGGATACAGAGGTCTTGATTCCAATGTCTTTCCCTGATGGTAAGCATTCTTCTTCCTCATCAGAAAGGTAGAGCAGAAACATCTTCTCACCAAGAAAGTAACCTTCTATGGTCTTATTTTTTTTTCCCCTTTTCTGGGCATTTTCCCAGCCAGTTACTTGACTTCTGAGATTCCTCTCCACACCCACCTGGCTACTAGATCTGCCCAGCTAGTGCTTGAGGTCTGAGATTCAAATGCTGCTCCCCAGCTTCAAGGCTTTCAGCAGGGGGTGGGGCTGCTATTCAATGTGAGCTTAAGTTCTGGTGTTCAGGTGGGGACAGGGCCACCTCCCAGGCTCAGTTCCCTCAGGGGGTTTATTCAGAGACCTTCAGTAATGGACCTGAGGTCCTGCCTGCTTAGGGAGCCTCTGGCCACCACTGCCTCTGCTGCTGCCTCCTGAGGGGGCCTGAGTTATGGAGACACCCCGCTCCCCTCTCAGCCAGTCCTGAAGTCTCTCTCACTGACCTGTAGCACCTGTAGGTGGAGGGAACTTTGTGGTTGCCGGAGATTCTGTCCCTGAAGCCTGCTCAGATCTGCTGGATCTGCTCCTCTCTGTGCTGCGCAGCCTGGAAAAGGCTGGACTCTGCTCCCGTCCTGTGCATGATGGACCTTTGGGGTCGGTTTTTCAGGGCTCTGTGGAACAAAAATCTCCTTCACTCTGTTGCTGAGCAGCTTCCACTGCTCCAGAATTTGTTTGGAGTTCTTTTTACAGGAAATCCATGGGCTGTGGGTTCGCAGCTAGCATATGTGAATCTTTCTACTCTGCCATCTTGGCTCCTCCCCAGATCTACTCTTAATGGATTTTTTTTCCCTGTCAAGCCATAAAAGGTAGTAAAGGGAAATGAAGGTAAACCTCTAAGGGGTTTCCCTTCTCTAAGGCTATAAAAGGTCTTAGCCAGCTCTTCACACA
Organism: Potorous gilbertii; assembly: GCA_028658325.1. Lineage (NCBI taxonomy): Eukaryota > Metazoa > Chordata > Mammalia > Diprotodontia > Potoroidae > Potorous > Potorous gilbertii. The sequence continues at coordinate 12,315 of JAQQSK010008060.1, read as the reverse complement.
GCATAGGATGGTGCTCTCTCCATCTAACTCCTGGAATCAAAGCTTTCTTCCCCTCATGTCAGCTCTCCACATCAACTGTAGAGCCTGCCTATTTCTAATCAGCTATTCTGGGTTGTTCTTAGCTCCTGTCAGCTTCTATTTCCATTGGTTTCTGAGTTCTGTATTCTATAAACCTCTTCAATTTTTCTTCGTATTTCTCATCTGGTTTCTTATACTTTTGAAAAAGGACTTTACTTGTGTAGTCCCCCATCTCTACCTTGGATTGAGAAATGCTAAATTCTTATTTCTATTAGGTATGATATGACTAGTTAGCATACAATATTTCTATAGCCTCAAAACAGTTCTTTGATTAAAAGTTTCTCTAGTAATAATTTTGGAGGTCCTAAAAACAGTCTTTTTGTAAAATGAATAACCCCTCCTTAATTCATCTTTTCATAATAATAATGAAAATGTTTGGGACAGAGAGTTGGCACAGGGGATAAAGGGCAGAGCCTGGAGTTAGGAAGACATTAGTTCAATTCTGACCTCAGAGATTTACCAGCTTTGTGACTCTAGGCAAATCATTTAATTTTTGTTTATTTACCAGCTTTGTGACCCTAGGCAAATCATTTAATTTTTGTTTATTTACCAGCTTTGTGACCCTAGGCAAATCATTTAATTTTTATTTGCCTCAGTTTCTTCAACTGTTAAATTGGGATAATAAAGCTCCTACCTCTTAGATTGTCGTGAGGGTTAAGTGAGAATAGTTGTAAATCACAGTGTCTGACATATACTGAGTGATATATATATATGATATATGTATGTTATCTATCATCACCATCATCTTCTTCAGTGTTGCTGCTATTATGGTTATGACTGTTATTTTTCTAATATATAAATTCCCTTCTGGGAAAGATGGCGGGTAAATGTGCAAACCTATAAATAATAATTGTTAAAAATTAATAATTTTGTTAATATTGTTAATGTAGCTTTCCAAGCAGGAAAATTTCAGTGCTGAGAAAGCATTCCCTTTCATCATTTCTAGAGTATTTCAAGAGGAGGGCATTCTGGATAGTGAGGAGACAGACCTAGTTGGGGGATGCCTGCTGATGCAAAGTGATATTGGGTACAGGATGTGAGTATGATTGTGATGGGCTAGGAATTTTCAAGATGTTTCTTATACAGCTGGTGGGGGTGTCCACTTTGCAGTCAGAACTGTCCTTATGTCGTTGAGCCTATGTGGTCTATACTTGAAGTAGAAAGAGAGAAATGGGTGGAGGAAGAGAGGCAGAGCAAAGAAGTTCAAGTCAATATTGGGTGAAGTGGTAGGGTGGGATTATCCCATGAGTAGGAGGAATGTGACTCATTTTCCAACTGGTTGGTTCCGCAACTCCATGTTATACCTCATTTTCTCTTTGGGATCTATGCACTTCACTTTGGAGACTCGTAGATCAGAAGATTACTCTTAAGGTCTCTTTTAGCCTTAAACCTACAATCCCTATGAAGTGATTCAATACATTTCCCCACCTGTAAATAAGATTTGGCAGGCAGAGATTATTCTATTCTGGAGAGGTTTCCTTGGCAACTGAGGAAGAGTTTCATGACAATTTTTATGATTTTATTTTTCAGTCACAGCTTAGCTTAGTGGTTAGGGTGTTGGCTTTGGAGTCAAAAAGATTTGAGTTCAAATCACATCTCTGATACTTACTAGCTGTGTGGCCCTGGACAAGTCACTTAATGTCTCTCGGCTTCAGTTTCTTCATAAGTAAAATGAGGAAGGTTGAACTGGATGGCTTCTGTATCTTTTTGAGCTTTAAATCAGCGAGCCTGCAATTCTCAAGGCCTAGAGCTGAACCAAAACCAAATAATCAATTAAACCTAAACCCCCCCCCAAACAAAACAACAAAAAGCAACCTTCTAAACTTGGTTCAGGAGGAAAATCTTTAATCTTAGGAATTAAATCAATGTTATCTTTACCGTTACCTATCATAAAGTTCCACTGTATGATGGTTGATCAAGTTCAGAGCAGAAGCCTCTTTGATTGATAGGTTATCTCCAGCTAAGACCCAGGACCAGCTGCTAGTTTGAAAACAATGAAGAGAATCTGTAAACATTATGAAATGACAGCAAGAATTTGTAAATTTGTTGGTTCCTCCTCAGATAAAATCTTCAGACACATAATCAAAGGAAATGTTTTAAAGATGATTAAAATTTTGTTTTTATTGCAAGTGGCCTAGTACCTGTGTCTTAAGGCCTTTGGGCCTGAACATCTGTGGCTTACTTTTGAGGTGCGGGAGTGCCTACTGATGAACTCTAGCACTGTCCACAAGAATTAAGACAGAGTGAAGGTGGAGGACATGCTGTATACAGTTTGTCTAAGCAGTTTTTGTCCAGATTGGTGTCATCACATTTTCCTTATTCAGTATGTTAGGAATATGCCACCAAAGTCAGACCAGAAAGGGAAGGGGAGGAGTAACTGCCTCCTCTATTGTCAAATTAAACTACTTCTGAGAAAGTATGGAATATGGTCAAGTAATATTAGGGTGTACTTATTGTAAATTAATTCAGATGTTGTGTGAGAGGGTCAGTGATGTGGTGAGTTGAATTAACTTCCAAATAAATAATAATAGCAAAGAATTTTGTAATGTTTTAAAGTTTGCAAATCATTTTTCTTATATTATCTCATTTTATCTTCATATCACACCCTTGAGAGATAGACACCATTATTACCCCCCATTTTACAGAAAAAGCAACTAAGACCAAGAGAGAACAAAAGAGAATCTTTTACCAGAAGACTTTCTTAATGTTTCTTAACTCTAGTGCCTTCCTTCCATTAATTATTTCCTATTTATCTTGTATATAACTTGTTTGTATATATTCATTTGCATGTTGTCTCTTCTATTAGATTGTAAGCTCCTTTAGGAAAGGGGTTGTCTTTTGCCTTTTTTTTTACCCCTAGCACTTAGCATATAGCCTGACGTATAGTAGGTACTTAATAAACATTGATTGATTGATTGAGGCTCCAAATGGTAACATCATTTGTTCAGGATGATACAGCTAGGAAATGGTAGAGCTAGGATTTGATTTTGGGAACTGGGACTCCAAGTCCAGTATTCTTCCCACCACATTGCCATCTCATTGCATCCCCTGGACAACTTTGTCCCAGAATGATGAGGATGGCTTTCCCAAGGTCACAGAGTTAGTTAATAAGAGGGTCTGAACTAAAATCCAGGCTTCTGATGCAGATCAGATTCACTGGTTAGTCTTATCTTTTATGCTCACCAGTGTTTCTCTTTCCATTGCTTTCTTATCATCTGCCTAGGAGTATTCATAGGTTTCTTCAATCCTGAAAAACTTTTTTGATTCTTTTATGTCATACAGCTATCATTCCAGCTTGTCCAACACTTGTTACATGATTTTGTTTCCTGCCACACTATTACAAATGCTTTCTTAAATCACCACCAATGACCTCATTCCGAGTTTCTGTGGCTTTTTCTGTCTTTATTGTCTTGGTCTTATCTGTGACTTTTGACCCTGCTGAGTCCACCTCACTGCCTTCTTAAGAGCAACTGATTCTCTTGGTTTTCCTCCAACTTTCCAACTATCCCATTGTCTTCATGATTTCCTCTGCCTCCACTTGATCTCCTACTGTTGATTTTCCTCAAGGATCTTGCCTTGTATCTTTTGCTCTACAGTCTAGCACTTAGTGATCATTCATAGCAACTGTTCTCCAACTATTAGTGTGGGATAGGGGATGGAGCCCCTGGTTTGAGGTCAGAAAGAGGTACAAATTCTGCCTCAGATATCCACTGGCTGTGTTACCCTGGGTAAGTCACTCAACATTCTTGGGCTCATCTTTAAATTGAGAGGGCTAAATTAGATGACCTGGAAGGTATCTTTCACCTCTAAATTTTTGATCCTATGAACTCCATAAAAACGACTACAAAAGTCTAGTCAGCAAGGATATAGTAACCTCCTGACTATATGCCAACTTCTGTGCTAAGCTCTCAGGATACAAAGAAAAGCAAGATTATTTGTACTTTCCAAGGAACTCTGTTTCAAAGGAATATACAAACAATTATAAATAAACAAGAAATATATAGGATAATTTAGGTATGATCTTAGAGAGAAAGCACTAAAATTAAGGGGGATTGGCAAAGGCTTCTTGTAAAAGATGATATTTTAGACAGGATTGAAGGAAGTCAGGGAAGTCAGGAGGAGAGGTGAAGGAGGAAAACATTCCCTAAATGGGAACAGCCAGTCATAGGAGATGGAGTAGCTTATGTGAAAAACACCATAAAGGTGAGTGTCACTGGATCATAGAGTTCATGGTAGGGAGTAAGATCCTTATTTCCTGCCTGTACGTTTCTCATGAGCTCCAGAACTATCAATCTTTATCTGTCTATAGCACCACTGTACCTAGCTGTCCCACTAACACCTACAAGTCAGCATGATTTATTTATCTTTCAGGACAAAGCTGCCCTTCTTTCTAACTATTTTATTTGTCAGAAACTATTCACCCAGTCACCATATTGAAACCATCATGTCACCTTTGAATCTCCCTCTTTCTTTCTCCTACGCTTTCTGCAAGTCAGTTGTTAGATGCTTTTGATTCTGCCTCTGATATCTCTCCCATCTGTTCCATCCTCACTATTCCATCTGCTGATAAGTTGGTGTCACTGTTCCTATCCTTATTACAACCTATCTATACAGGCTATAACAATAGTCTCCTCACCTATTTTCTTTCCTTTTTTCTCCTTCCCTTCCAATTCACCCTTAATTCCAAGGCCAGATTAATCTTTCTAGTGTCTAAGCTAAGAAACACAGAGGCAACTGGGCACACTGCGTAGAGCTGTAGGCCTGATGCCAAGAAGACCCGAATTCAAATGAGATCATATTTTTTAAAGCATTTAACTTGACACATTAAAGTAGGTGCTTAAGCAATACCTTATTCTTTCCTTCTTTTCTAGGCTTTAGAGGCAGACAGGAAGACTTGGATTTAAGCCCTTATTCTGACTCATGATGGCTGCATGATCCTGGGCAAGCCATGTCAATGTCAATTTTCTAGGTAACTCTAAAACTCTAAACTTTAGAGGTGATGCCAAGCGGCACTGGGAAAAGGAGTTCCTTCTCAGATAGTTCTCTAAACCAATGAAACCCCAGTCTAGATCACAGATTTGGTCATGCCTCTCTTCTTCTCAACAACTTTAAATGACTCCCAGTTGTCTACAGATTGAAATTACAATTCCTTAGCCTGACACTCAAGAACCTTTAAAACCTGATTCTGCCCTCCCTTTCTAGATCATTTACTTTATGAGCACTATATTCCGGTCAAACCAAATGATACCCTGTCATATCCTATGCTACCCCATTTCTATGCTTTTAGCCATGTAATTCTTTGTGGTTGTTTAGTCATTTCAGTCATGTTTTAATCTTTGTGACCCCATCTGAAGTTTTCTTGGCCAATCTACAGGAGTGATTTGCCATTTCCTTCTCCAGCTCATTTTATACATGAGGAACTGAAACCAACAGGGTAAAGTCACTTGCCCAGGGTCATACATCTAGGAAATGTCTGAGGTCAGATTTGAACTTAGGAAGATGAGTCTTCCTGACTCCAGACCTAGCATTCTATCCACTATGTCAACTAGTTGCCCCAATGCTCTTGGATGTACCTTTCCCTATTTTACCCTTCCCCCTCTCTTGCATATTTTTCACTCATCCTTTTGTATTATATGTTTTTTCTACAAGCATTTTTTATGTCACTTTTACTTCCTAATCACCTTCCCCTTTTTTAAAACAAAGTAGTATAGTCAAGAAAAAACAAATTTTATTGGTCATGTCTGAAAATATATGCTTTATTCAGTATCTATAATCTGCCTCCACTCTGCTAAGAAGCAAGAGGAATGCTTCCCCTGTCAATATTCCGAAGTCACCATCAGACGCTACTTTGACTAGATTTCTAAAACCTTTAAATTTTGTTTTCTTTTATGTTATTGTGGCTATTGTATAAATCGTTCTCTTGGTTCTATTTTGTTTATTATTTGTGATGCCCTCTTCCAAGCACTGCTCTGGACATAACCTTGCTTACTGTGTATAAAAAACAAATGATATCCAGCAATTTCACTGAGAACAAGACAAGAAAAATAAGTCTTGTATTGCTGCTCCCAGACATTGCCATATAGAGAACACATTCCTATTCCTCCAGTGGAGTTTAACTCACCCACATTTCCCATGTCATTACAAATGTGGTCTATAAACACTTCCTGCGTTTCACATTCAGAATCTGGTAAGAGAGGTTTCTATTCATCTAAATTTCTGGAAAGCAAGTTTAAGTGGCTTATGGATTGGAAGTGTGGATACATATTATAATAACAAGTCATAATTAGTAATGGCCAACTCCTTGATGGTTCAGATTCTCAAAGTGGATTCAATGTCTCTTGTCCATGCTCTCCATGTCCCAACAAAACTGAAGTATTTTATATGCCTTGAATATGCCTTGTGTTATCTAATCTTTGTACTCATGCTCAGGCTATTCCCTATGCCTGGAAAGTCTTCTTTCCCCTCATTGTCTTTTAAATTTCCAACTGTTTTTAAAATCTCAACTGTCGTATCATGCCCTTCCCTACAACCTTAGTAAAAATGTCCCATGTTAAATTTTATACAACCCAGTTTTGTTTTGTTTCTTCCTATCTGTTATAGTTGTCATGTAATAGTGTATATCATAACTTTTTATTGTCTACTAGACTATTTCTTATCTGCATTTCTCTCAGGGTTCAGACCAGGACTCTGCATTCTGCAAATAACTATAGAATGAATATATGACTCACAAGAATCTTCTACAGTGAATGGTGACATTTTTTTCCTTTTCCAAGGTAGGTTTAAAATGTTTTCCTTTGTGTCTTTTTGTTTTAGTGCTGATTTTTCAAAGTATTTTCTGTTGCTATTCAGTCATTTTCAGTTATGTATGACTCTGTGACCCCATTTAGCCTTTTCTTGGAGAGATACTAGAATGCTATGCCATTTCCTTCTCCAGCTCATTTTACAGGTGAGGAAACTGAGACAAACAGGGTTAAATGACTTGACCAAAGTCACACAGTCAATAAGTGTTTGAGGCCAGATTTGAACTAAGGAAGAAGAGTCTTTCTGATTCTAGGTCCAGAACTCTTTTTACTGTATGACCTAGCTGCAAATTTTAGTCAAGTTATGAATTAAGTTAAAGTACAGTTTTAAAGTGGACAATTGAAACACAAGAAGACATAGGAGAAATCACTTTGTTTTTTTATATTTATATAAGCAAATAAACTACATATTTTAAATATCTATAATACATATAACTTAAATATGATACATAATTTATATTATTAAGAACCTAATTTTGTAAATATAAAGAAACTTATTTAGTAACTATATTAAAAAGCTAGATCTTTAATCTCATCAATTTGAAAATTTCCTCCAAATTCATCATAGGGTATATGCTCAGTGGACTATTCGAGAATTTCCTGACTTTCTCACAAAGGTATCAGTCAAACACTTCAATTGTTCACCTGCCATTCTTCCATCCTACCAGAACATTTTCTCTTCTTTTCTTATAATTACTTGGTGACATCTTTTACTTCTAATCTTTGATTATGTAATTCCAATCCCAAAGCCCATTGTTATGAAACTTTTTCCTTCTTGATGACATGACCTTCATGAAGGGTAGTGTTTGGTGAGAGGTGGAGTGGGGTTGCAATCACCTGTGGCAGCCTACTTATACCTACTATTTGACTCTCCATTGCCTCTGTATGATATTATTTATTTTATTTTTTTTGGAAATATCATTTTATTTTTTCCAAAAACATGTAAGGATAGTTCTCACCATTCATTTTAAAAATAAAATTCTGAGTTCCAAATTTTTTCTCCCTCCCTGTCTGCCATCACTCCTCTTCAAGAAGGAAAGCAATCCAACTTAGGTTATATATTGGCAATAATATAAACATACTTCCACATTAGTCATGCTGTGAAAGAAGAAACAGAACAAAAGAAAAAAAGCCACTGAAGACCAGAAAAAGGTGAAAATAGTTTGCTTCAATCTGCATTTGGATTCCATATTCTTTCTTGGGCTGTGGATAGCATTTTCTATGCTAAGTCTTTTGGGACTGTCTTGGATTGTTGCATTACTGAGGAGATTTAAGTAAATGACAGTTGATAATTGCACAATATTGCTGCTACTGTGTACAAAGTTCTCCTGGTTCTGCTCACTTCACTCAGCATCAGTTCATGTAATAAGTCTTTCCAAATTTCTTTTTGAAATTCTCCTGCTCATTTTTTATAGAATAATATTCCATTACATCCATATGTGACAGCTTGTTCAGTCATTCCCCAATCGATGAGCATTCCCTCAAATATGCAATTCTTTACTACCACATAAAGAGCTGTTATAAGTATTTTTGCACACATAGGTCTTTTTCCCTTTTTAATGTTCTCTTTCGGATACAGACCTAATAATGGTATTACTGGATCAAAGGATATACAGTTTTATTGCCCTTTGGAAGTAGTTCCAAATTGCTCTCCAGAATAGCTGGATCAGTTCACAACTCCATCAACAATTCATTAGTGTCTAATGTGGAAGTGTGAACATAATCCAATGACTCTGGAGAGCAATTTGGAATTATACCCAAAGGGCTATAAAACTGTGCATATCCTTTGATCCAGCAATAACACTCCTAGGTCTGTATCCAAAAGAGATTATTAAAAAAGAGAAAAGGACCATGTGCAAAAATATTTGTAGCAGTCCTTTCTATGGTGGGAAAATATTGAAAATTAAGGGAATGTTCATCAATTGGGCAATGTATGAACAAGCTATGGTATAGGAATGTAGTAAGATACTAATCTATAAAAAATGATGAGCAGGAGGATTTCAAAAAAACTTGGAAAGAATTGTACAAACTGATGCAAAGTAAAATGAGCAGAATCGGGAAAACATTGTACACAGTATCAGCAATATCCTGTGATGACCAATTATGAATGACTCATCTCTTCTCTACAACACAATGATCTAAGATAAGTACAAAGGACTTATGAAGGAAAATGCTATCCATATCCAGCTAAAGAACTGATGGACTCAGTATGCATATCTAAGCACATTTTTCACTTATTTTATTCTATGTCATGGTTTTATTTTCTTTTGATCTGTTTCTTCTTCCACTGTTGTGATAAATATGAAAATACATTTTACATGATATGTAAACTATATCAAATTGTCTACCATTTTCAGAGGAGGAGAGGGAAGGGAAAGGGGGAGAAAAATTTGGAATGTAAAATCTTGTAAAAATGAGTGCCAAAATTTTTTCTTGATATTTAATTGGGGAAAAAGTGAAATACTATTTGAATTTTTAAAAAATGCATTACTGTCTCCATTCTCCCACATCTTCTCCAGCATTTATCATTTTCCTTTTCTGTCATATTAGCCAGTCTGATAGGTGTGAACTAGTAGGTACCTCAGAGTTATTTTTATTTTCATTTTTCTAACCAATAGTTATTTAGAGTATTTTTCACATGTCTATAGATAGCTTTAACTTCATCTGAAAACTGCCTTTTCATATCTTATGACCTTTATCAATTGGAGAGTGACTTATACTCTTATGAATTTGAGTAATATTTATTTTTAATCATTTGGAGACTGTTGTGTTTCATGTTTCAATAGCATATTACAATACTGGTAAAATGTTTATAGTTATAAAATGGACCTTCACTTTCATGGGAAGTTAAAGGAGCTTTAAGATTTCCTAAAATAATCCAGCCTGCTTTCCTTTGTTTCAGTTCTGGTCTCAACTAATTATTCATATGTAATGTCTGTCCCTGGTATACATGCTAAAAGACAAGGTCTATAATTTTTTTCATTCAAATGTATGCTGTAATCTGAGTCATTTTTTATCTATCTAGTCTTTACTGAGCAGATAATCAGGTCATAGTGTTTTGAATTTTTACAGATTTCCTTTAAGGGTCTCTCTGACATTCTAGTGCTTGAGGCAGTCAACTCAATGTCTTCTGCAAGCAACAGCATCTAGAGAACTTCACCATTCACAGGACATCTCTCTCCAAGTTGGATTTTGTTCTATATCTCCTCCATCACAATGTCAGACCAGTTTGTAAGCCTGTATCTCCCAATTTTATGACTTACCTAATTTTTTATGATCAGAGGATCATTTAACAGGATTGTTTCTGTTATATCTTTCAAGGAATCTTGAATAATTTTGAGGTATGGATGGGAGATACTTTATTATAAAAGCTTGCATAGCAGGATTTTGGTCTACTGAGTGAAAAGCTTCTTTGATAATCAGCAAACGGCAAATACAATGAGGATTTATATTCTCTTTAGCTAATTGCGAGATAGTAAAGATGTGGTTCATTGTTGAAGGTCCCATGTGAAAGCCTGCTTCCTCCCTGTTAATACACCCTAATGAAGGATTTCCTTAATGCATTTATTGATGAGACTTAAAAGAATTCCGTATAAATTGAGAGAAGATATAAAACTCATTATTAGTTCTATTTTATTAATAATAAGGTCAATGTTTTGTTTGTTTTTTCATGGTTTGGGGTCTTCCCTTTCTTTAAGTAACTTCCATATTTATCCTTCAATACCCTCACAGTTGTGACATTTTCTCTATATAGATTTGGTAAAATCAGATGACTTTCCTTGGGGTTTTTTTTCTTAGTGACCTCTCTACAACTATCCTGGACTATAATAGTCTAATTATAGTGATACGGTGTTCTACTGTTCTTGATGGAGAAAAAAAATGTTATTACAACTATTTAAAAAATAACCCCTTCCCCTTTTTTTCTTGTCTTCTTTGCATTTTTGTCTTTAAATTGCTCTTGGATGAATTTGCTTAGTTTTTAAGCTCTTCTTAGACTGCTTTTAACCTCTGCCATTTCTGTGTGAGAAAGTATGGCAAAGGAAGAAGGCATTTGAGAAGCCAAAGACTTGCAGATTACATAGATGCCTCATGTCTATGACATTTTCAGGAAAAGAATTGGCAAGCTCTAGATATGACAAGAATACAAAAGCCTCATAAAAATGGAAACTGATTATATTTTAATGGACATGTAATGGGGGACTAGCCAATGAAAACTCAGTCTTTAGGGCCAATGAGTTCTGCCTCCTGCCAACGTTTTGGACACTTGGCAAGCTGGCTTCCAGAGATATGTAATAGAGAGCCTTGCCTTCCACTTCAGATCATGCATTGGTATTTTGTGACTGTTTCCTATATTTTTACTGCATAATGATGAGAAACCTTTTGATTGGCTTCTGTGCTGGAACTGAAAACACATATAAAAGACTCCAATGGTGGAACTTAACCCTTTCTTTCTCCCTGGTAGTGCTCATGTAAGGACAAAGAAATTCTGTGAGTTTCCAGATGGGGAGAAAGAGAGAGATGTTAGCAATGGCCTACTATCACTGGCTATCTTGCCCTGGGCCACCATGTGGTCATAAACACCAATGTTTCTGTCTTTGCTGTTTTTTCTTTCTTGATCTTAGGTGACTATCAAGAATTGGAACAGTCCACGTCATGACCTTTTGAGCTATGAAAAATCTGAAGATCACAAGAGGTTCAGCAACTGCAATCTATGGCACAGTCTGAAGACAGAAAAAGGAGCTAATGCCAGTGAGGAGACAAGTCTGAGGATCAATATGTGCAGCATAGCCAGTAGCGAAACCTAAAATCAAAGGAAAAATATGTTCATTGACTAAGACTTCTTGAAGAAAATAGCAACCATTCTAAAAATAAGTCCATTCTTCAAAGGGACTTAGGTAGACCAAGTGAGAGATGAAGAGTAAGCTTTAAGTCTGAGGGGAATTTTTTTAGTCCTGCCCTTGATATACTTTCTTATGTCCCTTTGTACAAGAGAGTTTATGTTAATTGGTTAACTATATTGGGGATGAATTAGGGGATAACTGAAACTAGGAAGATATTAACTGTTGTTTCATGTTAGGGAGATGATAACTGGTGTTGGAGGAGAAATAGTTATCAACTTTTTGGGGTTTCCCTAAGTTTTGAGGGTACCACCATTCTCCCAGTGCCCAGGCTCACAACCTAAATATCATCTTCAAGCCCTCACCATCTCTCATACCTTCATACTTGCTAACCTGTTGTCAAGATCTATTGATTTCAACTTTGTAAAATCTTTTTTTAAAAATTTTGTTTATTTATTTATAAATTTATTTAACTTTTTACATTCATTTTCACAAGATTTTGGGTTGCAAAATTTTCTTCCCATTTGTCCACTCCCCCCTCCCCAGTACACTGAGCATTCTAATTACCCATATCACCAATCTGCCCTCTCTTCTTTCAT
>JAQQSK010008059.1:0-13683 GCA_028658325.1 Potorous gilbertii | reverse complement strand
TAGTGGAGGGAAAAAGAGGAGAGCTGAGGAAAAAAAAAGAAACATGAAGTTTACTCTCATCACATTTGACTAAAGGAAGGAATAAAATGCACACTCATTTTGGTATGAAAACCTATCTTACAATACAGGAAAGTGGGGGAGAAGGAGATAAGCAGGGTGGGGGGATGATGATGGAAGGGAGGGTAATGGGAGGAGGGAGTAATTTGAAGTCAACACTTGGGGAGGGACAGGATCAAAAGAGAGAATAGCAACAATGGGGGACAGAATAGGAGAGAGGGAAATATAATTAATCTTACACATGACTATTATGGAAGTCACTTGCAAAACTACACAGATATGGCCTATATTGAATTGCCTGCCTTCCCAAAGAGAATGGGTGGGGAGGAAGGGATAGGAATCAGTTGGAACTCAAAGTTTTAGGAACAACTGTTTAGTATTGTTCTTGCTACTAGGAAATAAGAAATACAGGTAATGGGGAATAGAAAGTTATCTGGCCCTACAGGACAAAAAGAGAAGATGGGGACAAGAGAAGGGAGGGATGGTAGAGGGGTGGGCAGATTGGTGATAGGGGAAATTAGAATGCTGTGTATTTGGGTGGGGGGAGGGGACTAATGGGGAGAAAATTTGGAACCCAAAATTTTGTGAAAATGAATGTAAAAAGTTAAATAAATAAATTTATATTTAAAAAAAAAAAGAAAGAGAAACCATAAAGGACTTATTAAAATTTAGCTGTTTACATTCCTACATTGAAAGATGACATTTGTAATTCATGAAACCTTTTACAATATTAGGATAGTTGGAGGGACTATATATATGCATACAAATATATGCATATTATATATATGTATGTATATGTGGACAAAAGAATTTAGTGGTTCAGATAATTTTGATAATTGTCTCATTCTTAAAATTTACTAAGCCCAGTTTGAGGTTGCACGTTATTGTTGTTGTGTCTGTCCTTCATTCTCCCTGAAAACCATGACATAAAGATGATGACATGACTTACAATTGACTTTGATTTGAGTGAGGGAGGGAGGGCTAAGAAAGGTCACTGGCCTCACTTTCTCTTCCACAGTCAGCTGGGTCTAGTGGCCAGATTTTCATCAGGAGGACTGGAGATGGTCCAGGATGCAGCAAGAGACCCTAGTCATTTTAGGCTAAGGTCTTATCAGATTCTCACTTTGAGATGTAGCCATTCATATTCTGCAGCCCATAGATTGGACAACAGCTCCTGCCCCTCTTAGCCCAGAGTAAATATAAATACTAAATAGTAACTGTTTCTCTTTTGCCTAGGAAATGTGAGGGTCTTCCCCTCCTTGTTTGATTTGTTTTTCTTTTTCTTAAAGGCCCCATCCCCTTTTAAGTAACTCCTTAAAGAGGTCTATTCATTGAACGAGTGTATCTCACTCAAAGAGTCCCTGGACCCAGATGGCTCTGGAGAAGAAAGTGAGGCTGGTGACTTTGCACAGCCTTCCCTCATTCAAATCAAAGTCAACTGCAAGTCAAGTCATCATCTTAATGTCATGGTACTCTTTGAGATCGATGGACAAACACAACCTGTGAAAGAGTAGCAGTTTTTCTCCCCTCTACTAGCCTCCCCACCCCTTCATTCTTCTTCCCCTTCCCTCCCCTCTTCTCTCTCCCTGCCTGGGGTAATCTGCTTAGGAGAAGGTACACTTCTGGTTGACCCAAAGCTGCCTTTTTATTCTTTAGGTTTACTGGCTAGATTTCTGCGCAAAGACCAAGCCTTAAGGACAATTTACTCTGGAGCTCACAATACTTGTGAGAATGTGGTAAATTAACGTTACTTCTCTGAGCCTCACTTTCCTTATCTATAAAAAGAGGTGAAGAGAGATAGTAAATGACTTGCCCAAAGCTAATACATTTTAGAGAACTGTTTGAAATCTAGGTCTTTTTGTATAATTATCATTGTATAAGTGCAAACCCAAGAAGGCAGATCAAAAAAATAGATATCTACATTCTAGAAACAGTCAGTGAATTAATGACAGCCAAAATCGTTCCAGGAAAATTAAACAGGTTAAAGAGATTTTTTAAATAAATGAAAGTATAGATGAAAGAGTTAAATTTGATGACCTCAAGATGCTGGGATAAAAACAAGTTTAGTAAGAAACACAGAAATAAGGATCAATTTCTTATGCCTTCTTATGCCCACTTTTCTTTCTTTTCAAGGAAGACTATAAAATATCATTGACTATTGCTTACAAGACTAGAAAATAATATTGACTATTGTTTGTAAGGTGTTTGGAAATAAATACACAGATGAAAACAAAAATAAGGTGAGAAATACAATATATGTACACTTAATTTAATGAGAATGCAAAATACACTTAAATCCCTTTTAAAATATTGTGATTTCCATGGCCTTCAGAGGCCTCTGAATATCTGCAAACTGAAACCAAATACAGAAACAAGACACAGATACAAATTCAAGGAAATCTTGCCTTCTAAAAACATTATAAAATAATTGTCTAGAAATCTCTCTATGGATTAGGTGTGTAAGACTTGATATGGGAATAAGGATTTGTTGGGTCTCCTGTAATTGCCAAGGTCAGACAACCAATGTATGTAAAATGATTGTTCCAAATCCATCAACAATTTCAGAGTGAACTCATTTAATGGAGCTATTGAAAAATGGCCTGGAGACAGAAAGACTTGGGTTCAAATCCCATCTCAAGCACTTACTCATTTTTGACCCTAGTGAGTCACTTAATCTCAATGAGTCCTAATTTTCTCATCTTTAAAATGGGGATAGTTATAGCATCTAACCTCAGAAGGTCATTGGCAAACTTAGGTGAAATAATATGTCTGAACCACTTTGTAAACATTATGATTCTGTATTAATATCAGCTATTAAAATGCCAAGGAGAGTTAGCTTTTTTTAATACATCAGCATGCATTTATTAAGTACCTACTGTGTGTCAGTCACTGTGTTATATGCTAGGTGATGGGATTAAAAATAATAATAAGTTAAGCAATTCTTATCTTCAAGCTTATACAGAGATGCAATACAAATATATAATAGGGGACACATTAGCATGTTAGGGGGACAAGGAGAAGTTTCCTGGAAGAGACAATGATTGAGCCATGATAGAAATTTTAAGAAGTAAACATGAAGAAAAAGTGCATTCCATGTGCAAAGACACAGAGATAGGTGATATAAGATTATGTATAAGGAATAGAAAGGCTGACGACTAGATAAAGTCTGTTGAATGATATGCAACTGAAACTGGCAAAGTAGTTTGGAGTCAAGTTGTGAGATCTTTCAGTGCCATTCGTAACTTTAGAAATTTGATCTTGGTAGAATTGAGAGAACTATTGGAGTTTATCAAGCAGAAGTGACATGACCAAAGTGATAATGGTCTCTACTAGGTTGGTAACCATGTGAGTGGAGAATGTTATACAGGTAGACTTCACAAGACTTAGAGACAAATTTGATATGAGGAGTGATAACAGAAAGCAAAGAATCAAATATGACTATATATCTAGCCAGTAATATCTACCCCAGTAATAAATCAGATGGACTTCAATGGCAATAATTATAGTTTCTTCAAGTATACCCACCAAAAATTTCCCATCCCTTTTCATATTAATGATAGTGAAGTACATGTATGAATTTGGTACCAGCTCTCAGGAATGTGATTCCATCAGATTTGGACGATCTATTCACATTGTTTGATGACCAGGTAGAGCTCTTGCCACCTTTCATAAAGACTCCTTTATTTAGCTTCTCATATTTTAATTAAAATCATCATCAACATGTTTAACATTTATGTTAATGAATCTGATCTCAGTTTCATGATTCTCTTAAATGCAGTAGCCTTCATCCATGCAACAGAATCCACTCCAGAGATCCACTGGCTATGGCCATACATCAAATGTTGCCATTATCAGAATGATCAAATTCCCAAATCTCAAACTCTAAACTTCAGCACTATGACGCTTATTTTCTTTCTTTCTTTATCTCTTACTACCCTCAGGAACTGCATTATCAGGAACTTCATCATTCAGCAAGGTTGCATCACCCTTAGTCCTCATACATGATCAATATCCTCTGTCCCTAGAAGGCCTGTGAGTAGAGGGTAGATCAAAGAGCTCCTCCTCAAACTTCCACTTAAAGAGGGCACCCAAGCTAGCCATCTCTTCATTTCCCACCCAGATTTATTGCTCATATCTTTAGTTTTCTCTATCATTTCCTATGGTTGGATATCTCCTCTCTTCACCTCTCTTTAAGCTTACTTTTGTGTATTGTCTCACCCATTAAACTATAACCTCCTTGAAGGCAAGGGACAATTTTTATTTTTCTATTTGAATCACAGGGTTTTAGCATAGTTCCTGGCACATAGTAAGTGCTCAATAAATATTTATTGATTAACTTTTATTTCTCTTCTTCTATCACTGCTTCTAAACCTGCTTTTGATTCTCTTTCTAACTTCTACCATTTCTTACTCAGCTAGTTCATCAACTCTATTATGGTTTTACTTTCTCCCTACATAGTTAGCATTCTATGACCAACCATTTCAACAGTTCCAGTTGGAGAAAATAATAAAACAGTACTGCTTTGGCCTGTGACAAAACATTGAAATCTAACCTCTTCTGGCCTTTCATCACTTTTAACTCATCCCTCTCATTGCAGCATTATCCCATTCCTTGTGGTGGCTGTTCCCACATTTTTTTCCATACTCTTCACATTAAAGATAGGCTTACAGCCTATGATATTGACATTGAAACTATCAGAAATGAGTTCCTTTTGTTTCTTCTGAGACTTAAAATCTCTTTGAAGTTTTCTCATTCCTTCTCTAATTCATCATCCTTGTCTCAGAGGGTGAAAAAAATCACTCTACTCCTTTCTATGCTTAGTCCTTTCACCTGTGTTCTGGCTGCCATATACTCTGCCATTACACGAGATACTGTTGCATCAAACACTCCTCCTACCTCAACTCTGACTCACTGATTAGTTCTACTTTGCTTATAAAATAGATCAGTATAATCAATTAATCAATCAGCTAACACTTATTATGTACCAGCTGCATGTACAGCACTTTGGAAGATACTAAGGAGATGCAAATCTTAGGTGACTGCCTTCATAGAATACAAAATCTAGTAAAGGATTATGATATAAATGCAATCATATTTAACTATAAAATCATTAGGAAGGTGAAAAACAAAGTGCTAAGTAAAACTGAGGAAGAAAATCTGGTCTATGGAATAAAGGAAGACTATACAGGAGTTGATATTTTTATTGAGCTCTATAGAATGGATAAGAATTCATCAAGTAGAGAAAAGGAAGGGATGTATTCTAGGCACAAAGAACAGCACGGACAAATGAAAAGAAATTTGAGAGGGCATGCTTAAGGGAGGAGTCCTCCAATTTACCTAGAGTATATTGCATATAAAGGGGAGTAATATAACCTGATATTGAAAACCTAAGATGCTGTCAAACCATACAGGAGGTAGAGTCTGTACTTTACTTCATAAGAAACCACTTTATAACGTTAAGAGAGACATGAAAAGATCTGTGCTTGAGAAATTTCTTACAATGCTGCTGTATAGGGTGGTTTGAAGACAAAACTTATGTGAAGGACTTTGAAACAGTTTGGGGCAGGATGGGATATATTGATGAAGGCTTTGCTATGATGCTGTCAATGAGAATAAAAAGATTATGAATATTAAAGATGCAGAAGCAAAGTCAATGGAATTTAGTAATTATCTAGGAAAGTAAAGGGAGAGGAAAAAGTTAAGACTAGTACCACTGTTATGAATACTGTAGCCAAAGACAAAAAAAATTAAGTTAGGAGGAAGAATAGATTTAGAGAGTTGAATAATAAACTTGATATGTGTTATTTGATATACAGAGTTTGAGGTGTTGATGGAACATCCAGTTAGAGAAGTGTTGTGAATGGTTGGATCTATAGATATGAAACTCACAAGAGAAATTAGGGGTGAAGATATAGTTGGGTAATTCGTTGTCATACAGGTGGTAGCAAATAATATTGTCCAGAAAGTATAGAGAAAGAAGAGGTCCAGCTTCACAAATAGTCTTGGAACTGTTCTCATTCCTAGTATCCATCTCCAGTATTAAATTAAGGAAATGGTCTGGACAGTGACAAATCTCAAAGAATTACCAAGATACAGCTATTCTTTCTGAAACTGGTGTTGGAACAAAACCAAATGCTGAATTAACTCAATTTATCTCTCATGATCTAGTCACATGAAAGAGTCTTCTTGTCTTCATCCTACCATAACTCAGAACTCCTGAATGTTAAGTAATCAAGTAGTCTCAGTTATTACTAGGAACAGGGATCACAGTACTATCATGCACACCTCCTCTGCGCTTGTATCTGACAAAACTTTACCCGTTCTTTAAGGGCCCAGTCAATATTTAATGTATCATCTCCAAGTAGAGGGGGATTCCTTTCTCCTTGGAAATTTTGGAGTCCTTTCTTCTATTTTCTCATAATACTAATCAAACCTGCCTTGCATAGTTTTTAACTTCTCTGTTGGCCTATAAACTACTTGAGTGCAATATCTGTGGTTTCTTCACTTTTAAATACACATACACATACACACACACACTGTTTGCTGTTGTTTCTAACAAAGACAGTAGAAAAAAAATATTTTTTCATTAACTGAGAAAACTTTAGGAAAGACATCCATCATTCCTGAAATTTATGATTTCATATTAAAACAAATTCATCAATGTGAATCACCTCTCTGATGTAGATTGAATCCCTCCTGCATCTCATGAAATAATTTGTCATGAGTTTCTATGGCCTCCAAATATCATCACTTTGTGATAACACTTTTGATGTTATCTTTTTTGTCTAAACCATAAGTCTCATTGTGGCATGGGAGAGTCAGAAGGGAGAATATCACATTCAGTCAATAATGCCCTGAAACAACAAAAATCAGATGCTGGAGGCAAGGAATCTATGTTCCTGTTATGAGACTGAAATTTTCTTGATGCAAATATGTTTGACCAAGGACTCTTAACTCGGAATCTGCTAACTTCTTGTTTTGTTAATTTGGATAACTATATTTCAATGTAATTGGTTACTTTTAAAAGCTTACATTTTTTACTTTATGCATTTAAAAATATTCTTAGAAGAGCACCATAGGGATTACCAGTCTGCCAAAGGAGTTCATAATACAAAAAAAGTAGAAAAATCATGATATAAGTGCTCAAAACATATAGACATACCCACTTCAACCTTTTTAAAGAGTGGAGATTTACTGAATAAAACCATCCCTCAAACTGTATATCAAAAGAAACAGATTCAAAGACTTGAAATGACTTGCACAAGGGTGAGCACATGGCAGACATTCCATGTCCAGACTCAAGAATTTTGCACAGTAATCAGCAGCAAAAATAGTATTAATCTAGGTTTCCTGTTGCAGTCCCTGTGACAGGAGAAATATTTGCTCAGTTCAGCCACTGAGTGACCTTGGGAATATCATTTAACCTCTCTTTGTGGATCTCAGTTTCCTTACTTGTAAAATAAGAGGATGTAGACTAAATGACCTCTAAGAGGATTTAAACTAAATGATCTCTCAGGTTCCTTCCAGCTCTGAATCAATTATCCAATGATGTTACTCTGATTTCTAGGACTCCTGCCCAATTCTCTCAGAACAGCAGCAGAAGCAAATCTCTAAAGCATTTGGACTTCCCTCTGAGATCTCCATCGGTTTGGATAAAGTGTCCCTCCCAGAAAGGAGAGGAAATCTAGTAAGAGACTGGAAAAAGGACTTGAAATCTTGAGGTGTTCTCCAGATAGGAGAGAACTGGTATTCCCGAGCCACTTCAGCTCACAAGCCACCCAAAACCACAAATAACAGCTTATTTCCTAGAAACCCTCCCCCCCCCACTCCTGAATGCTAGAACTACAGAATCCAGAGTATTTTACTGTTTTTATCCATTTTCTTTAATTACTAATATCACCTTGGGAACCTCCTAGAAACAACATAAGACAACCAAAGCAAGAGACCTACCTCTCATTCCTACCTGATTCTTGGCTTTCTGGTGGCTAGTCTACCTTTTTCCATACTCTACCCTTAATCTGGCAAACAAGCTAAATTTTTCAAAACTAAGGCTGGTGACTGAGTATAAACCAGTAGAAACTTGGTTGGCACCATGGATCAGCTGACCCTAACTCAAGATCTCCTCACATTTTTCCTTCCAGCAATTCCTCAGTGTTTAATCTAATTTACTTCAATTAAAATAAAACATATGCATATGTTAAGCCCTGTTGCATACAAAGCACTTTATAAAAGTATCAGTCATTCCAAGGATCTTCCAATCTATAGGGGGAAGGAAGACAAAACATGTACACAAAAGGTACACAAAATACTTACACCCAGTTATTCTCTGTAAATTTGAGTTACTTGGATCACTGAAGAATCCATAAGACAAATCATTTCCTCCTGCAGAGCCTGAAGTCAATGGAAATGAAAATCTATTGAATCCTTCCTCACAGCTGTAGTCCCCACCCTCAAACACACGCTAACCTTGTCCTCTCTAAGAGAAGGGAATAAACTACAATATACCAGTATTCACAGGGATTATATAACTTAGTGTAATGGTCTGCTGACTTTGAATCAGAAAGTCCTGCATTTAAATCTGCTATTAATGGCTTACTAATTGTGTGACCCAGAATAGGACATTTGACATGTCTGTACCTCAATTACATCACCTGCAAAACAGAGATCCCTTCATCTGTAAAACGGAAATAATGATATTACCATTCCTCATTGGGTTGCTATGTGGATTGAATGTAACAATGAACATGTCACATGCTGCCTGGGACTGTTTCTCCAACTCAGGACTTTCTCTGCCAAAGGTTTTCTCTAGGTCCCACAGCTTCTGTTGCTCTCACTTGTAAGGCTGCCTTGAATCTACTAAACATCCCTACTTAGGCCCATGCAATCTTCTCTGTTCGAATGTAAGTTCCTTGAGGGAAGGAAATGTTTTCATTTTTCCTTCGTATCTCTAGCCTGTAGCACAATTTCAGACACGTAGTAAGTTCTTAACAAATACTTATTGAATACTTGGTTAGTTGATTTCCTTCGATTTCATGTTTTCTAATACTCCCTTAACATCTCATTTTCTGTGAATATATCATTGTCAAGGAGAAATTATTTGATCAGTGGCCAACTCCTTGGATACATGGATAAAGTGCTTTGAAAACCTTAATGCTCTTTATTAATGTGAGCTATTATTATTAGTGCTATTAACAATGACAATTGGATGATAGAATACTATTGAGAAGTGAAAAATGATGACCTGGTAAGTTTCAGAAAAACTTGGAAAAGCTTCTAATGCCCTGATTCCAAATGAACTGATCAGAAATAGAGCACTTTATACGGTACTAGTCATACTTCAAAGAGAATCACTTTTGAAAGTTTAGTAACTCTGATCAATAGAACAACCAGGGATAGTTCCAAAGGACTCATTATGAAACATACTATCTGCCTTCAGAAAGAGAACTGATGTACTCAGGGTGCAGACTGAGGTATATTTTCTTTTCTTCCTTATTTTCTTCCTTTCTCCCTCCATTCCTTCCTTGCTTGTTTCCTTTCTTCATTTCTTCTTTCCTTTCTTTCTTCTTTTCATTCTTTTTTCTTTCTGCTTACTTGCCTTCCTTCCTTTCTCTTTTTCTTCCTTTCTCCTTCTCTCCATCCTCTCCTCCCTCTCTTCTTTTTTCTTTCTTCATTTCTTCCCTCTTCCTCTTTCTTCCTTCCCTCTTCTCATTCCTGCTCCCTTCCTCTTTTGTTTCATTCTTTCCTTTTGGGGGAGAGGGAAGTGGGGTCTGGCCAATGCAGAAATTTGTTTTGCCTGTCTGTCTATCTATCTATCTATCTACCTTCCTACCTACCTACCTATATGTACTTTTTTTCAATGAGTGGGGAAGGGCAAGGAGGAAGGAGAGAATCTGAAACTGAAATAAAACTGAATTTATCATACATGGAGCTTGAATCCTTTCTGTAGCTTCCTCTCCATGATACTTTGAGGAACAAATAACAGTCTGAACAGATGGCAAGAAAACAAAAACTATGTTTGAGTAAACAAATTTACTCACTCTGTAGAATTACAAGCATAATTGTTGAGTCTCCTCTCATAATAAGGTGATGATCTTTAAAAGAATGGATAACTTCAGGACTTTACGCCCATGACTTTATTATGTTCTAAGAAAGTTAGGGTTAGGCCACAAGACAAAATATCTATAAGTAAGCTTTGGGACAGTGATAAGCAGGCTTCTGGCATTCCCTATGTAGCAAATATTCTCCCAGAGGGAGTCCTGTTACATCTGCCCTCAAGGTTCAATGTCCCAATGTATAGTTCAATAGTGGTTATCCTGTGTGCAATTCAATGTGACTTGCCCTCTTGCCCCATAACAATGTGCTTCATTAAAGAGGAAAGTTCACTGAACCAAGAATAGTAATTTGCTAAGTGGACATGAGAGAGAATGACTCAGACTTGTGGTGTTCTCTAGAAGCAGCTGAGTGTCACAGTGGGTAAGAATATGAGACTGGACATTAGGAAAACACTGAGTTGAAATCCTGCTTCAAACTCAGTGTGACCTTGAGCAAGTCACTTAACATCTTTCAGGCTCAGTTGTCTTGGATAATGATAGCATCTACCTTACAGAGTTGTGCGGATCAAATGAGATAACGCGTTCATTACTTTGCTAAACCTCTAAGTGTAATGTTGATGGCGGTGGCGATGATAATGACAATAGTGAATTATCGTTAATATCTCCTCTCATCTTCAGAGTGTGTGTTCTTTGAGGCTTGCTCTCTTTGATGTCCCATGGAAAGAGTAGTAGATCTCCTTCTTCCTACTCCTGAACCCTCCCACAACGTGTAGCAGCTTCTCAACACATAGAAGTACACACATGAGCAAGCCTGACTCTCAACCACAAGTGTCTGCCTACCTCTTCTACTTTGAGTTTCTTCCCCTGAGCTTCGAATGAACTGATGCCAAACGATAGCAATTTATACAGTGACAGCGATATTTTAAAGATAATCAATTTTGAAAGACAGTAGCTCTGATTAATACAATAACCAACAATAGTTCCAAAGGATTCATGATCAAACACTATTCACCTTCAGAAATAGAACTTCCCCTGACAATAAGATTCTTGGACATCAGTCATGATAGGTGGACTTTTGAGGAGTGGCAGCCTCTGAAATTTGGGAGTTCCTAGGAACCTCAGTCAGAGGTAACTGGCAGCAAGATGAGTTCTTTTGCAACTATATTTTGCAGAAAATGACCACTGGCCCTGGCTTCCTGGAAACTGTGGACCCTGAGGGAGTTGTTCAGAAAGTTCAGAGCCAAGGTGAAGATGAAATAGCTATTCAGCAGTCCCAGAAAATGTTTTGTGTTTTATGTTTTAAGTATCAACCTCCTGGGAGAGTTTAACAGTAGTTCTAAGTTAGTTTCTTGTTTTAAGTTTTTGTCAAAAAACACTTATGAGTATTTCATATTGTAAGCATTTATTTTGTATAGAGAAAGGGATTTGTCTCTACATAATTACTTGCATGTTGTCTCTCCCATTAGATTATGAACTCCCTGGAAGTAGGGATTTTACCTTTCTTTATATTCTCAGGGCTTAATATAATGACTGACACATAGTAGGTGCTTAATAAATTGTGATTGGTTGAATAACTATATTAATACTTCCTTTCTAACCCTCTTTTTGGAATCTCCATACAGGATCCAGAACTATTTAAATGATGTCCTCTGGGAGTTCCAGAGTGGAAGACTAAAGTATCAGATGTATAGGTTTATATGTGTGTGTGTGTGTGTGTGTGTGTGTGTGTGTGTATTATGTACGTATAGGTATATGTATAAGCATATGTATATATGTGCATGTAAAACCCTGACACCTCTGTTTAGATGCCAGGTTCCTCTAAGACTGAATCCAGACCTGAGAAGTCTCTTAATAGGAAAAGGCTCCTATTATTCCTCTAGATCAGTAAGTTTACTGTTAAAGATGCAAACATTTTTCTACTGTTAAAATATTTAAGATAAAATAATTGAAATCTTATTACCTGTAGATGCAAAACAGGCCAATATCTTTCTGGGTCCTGAGTCACAGTGAAGAAGTTGGCTGGAATTCAGAATCTTGGTGGCTTGGTTATTTATGGCTACCTATAAACCTAGTCTTCTTCCACCTCCCTGGACTGAAATCACGAGGCCCAGATGCCAAGTCGGGAAATTTATTTTTCCAGGAGCAGCTGGCTTCTTGGCAGCTTCTCTTGGCAATGGTGTTGCCCCCTTTGAAGTTGTCTCCTGCTTTGCTGTGTGTTTTTAAGATGCCTGATGAACTGTTTGGGCTGCTTTGGTATCTTGGATGCTATTTTCCTTTTGACTCACCTTTTCAATGAGGAGATGTTTATATGCACTTTTATCCATGTGGAAGGAAAGCTGTTGGGGAAAAGAAAAAGTATTGGGGGAGAAAGTGGAAGAGCATATATACACACACACAAACACGCACTCAAATACTCAAATATATCTGTACTTTCATCAGTGTGGCCATTCTCTCCAGTGAATCAGAATAGAATCCATCTTTTCCTACTTATCTTACAGGCCTTCTTCAAGTCCTCCTATGTCTTCCTAATAGAGGATCTATGCAACATGCCAGGAGTCTTTCTCCATAGCTATTGATAGTTAGATGGCAAAAGAGGTAGAGAGTTGGTCTCAAATCAGGAAGATCTTAGTTCAAATCCAGTCTTAGATATTTACTAATTATGTGACCTTGGAAAAGTTGCTTAACCTCTTTCTGCTTCAATTTCCTCAACCCTAGATATGAGGAGAATAACGGTACCTACCTCTCAGGATTGAAAATAAGAATCAAATGAGTTAATATTTATAATGCACTTAGAACTTAGTAGTTACTTAATAAATGTTTGTCTCTTTCATTTCTCCCCATTTGACATTGTGAAGATACCAATAACATATTTTGTACAATCTGTAAATTATTTCCCACTCTTTCCAAATTAACAGTTCTCTATAGCTTTGTTCTTGCTCCAACATTTCTTTGATGACATTCTTCTTAGCTTCATCTGATAGGTAAAGGGATAGGACAAAAGGTTACTGGACCTGATTTCATTGATATAGGGAGGAAACTACTTTTGGACAGCTCTATTTTTAGGTAGTTTTTGCTTATATTGTCTAAATTTGTTCCCCTGTCCTATGGGATCAAGAAAAATGAACCGAACATCTCCATTCACATGACAGACTTTCAAATATTTAATATAGCTATAATGCCCCACTTAAGCCTTTATTTCTCCAAGTTAAATATCCTTATTTCCTTCAACTAATCTTTATACGTGTGTGTGTGTGTGTGTGTGTGTGTGTCTGTGTGTGTGTGTGGTATTCTCATCTCTCTATCTTGGTTTATCTTTATTGGATACATTTCATGTTATTCTGAAAAAAATGTAGCATCCTGAATGAAATAGAGTAACCCAGATGTTATCAGACCTGGACAAAGAGGTGAAAAAGTATAAAGTCCCTTGGGGAATAATCTGTTCCTTTTAATTTTGACTAGAAATGCATGGGGTCTTGGCAAGAATGTCACACTACTGAGCTATATTGCTTTTTCAGTCTACTAAAATCCATAAATATTTTTTCTAATTGCTTATTTTCTATATAGGTCATAATCC
>JAQQSK010008058.1:0-13684 GCA_028658325.1 Potorous gilbertii | reverse complement strand
TTTGGAACCCAAAATTTTGTGAAAATGAATGTAAAAAGTTAAATAAATAAATGTATTTTTTTAAAAAAAAAAACAAAAAAACATTTTCAATGACCCTCTCATCTCTCTGCTAATTTACTTCAACCTCTCTTTTCCACTCCCTGTCTCCTCTCCCCACCCCATTTGAAAAAGAAAATCTTGGTAACCAAAAGGTCTAGCCAAAGGATGGCACCAACTCTAAGTAACTTTGTTGAGTTGTGGGGGGTACTCTTCAGTCCCAGGACTCTCAGTGATAGGGTGACAAGGCTGCCGAATCTTTCTTTGTCCCTTTGAATACATTCCCACTTTAGAGTCTTGAATAATTTACCATGTAGGGTTGGACTTTCTGGAATCCAGGCCCCCCCATCCCCATTCTCTTACCTACAACTATCCCTATCCCAATTCTACCTCATTGCAATACAGATTTGCAGAGTCACTGCCACTGGAGATTCCAACAAAAATTGGTCATTTCGTTAGTGGACA
This sequence comes from Potorous gilbertii, assembly GCA_028658325.1. Taxonomy (NCBI): domain Eukaryota; kingdom Metazoa; phylum Chordata; class Mammalia; order Diprotodontia; family Potoroidae; genus Potorous; species Potorous gilbertii. The sequence continues at coordinate 13,183 of JAQQSK010008058.1, read as the reverse complement.
AATTAATACTTTCTTTTTCCTAGAGGTAATTAAAGTTAAGTGACTTGTACAGGGTCACACAGCTAGTATCTAAGGTCGAATTTGAACTCAGGTCCTCCTGACTCCAAGTCTGGTGCTCTATCCACCTAGTTGCCCCAACTTCTATACTTTCAAATGGAAGTAGCTATTCTCATCCTCCTCTTTCAAAGAACAGTCCCTTTCTACAAAGCTATAACTAGCAATCGTTTCTACTTAGGGAATACGGTACAAAAACGAATCCAGGGCAAGCAATATGAAATGTGCCCTCAAATCGACATTTTGAGACAAATTTAGTTGAGGGAGCAAGGATTAGGAAGAAAGAATGAACCAGGGGCACAACCCTTAGTTATTAAGTGCCAAGCTCAGCTGTTTCTCCACTACCGCAGGACTCCAAATTCTTTCAGCAACCTTTAACATTTTACTTCAGCACCCTAGAGCTGTCACCTGGACCTAGAAGTTTGAGTTCTGCTTTCATAGGCTGTGTAGCAGCACCTCTCATCAAATCTGAAATAGCTGACTTGAAGCCCTTTACAATGATATGGAAAACATCTCAGGAATTTGCTGTGTTTTCTTCTTCTCTTTCAAAGTTATACTTTGGAGAACCCCAAATTCTTTTTTTAAATTATTTTGTTTTCAGTTTTCTACAATCACTTCCATATATCTTAGGATTTTTTCCCTTCCCTCCCTGAGACATCGTGCAATCTCATATAGATTCTACACATATATTCTTATTAAATACATTTTCACCTTAGTCATGTTGCATAGACGAATTAAAACAAATGGGAGAAACCATAAAACAAAATAACGGAACTCAAGAGAAAATGGTCTGCTTCATTCTGCAATCCAATTCCATAGTCTTTCTCTGGATGTGGAAGGCATTTTGCCTCGAGTCCATTAGGAACTTTTTAGGTCCTTGCATTGCTGTGAAGGCCTAAGTCTACCAGAAAAATTCCTCGCACACCACAGTTGTTGCTGTGCACAAAGTTCTCCTGGTTCTGCTCTTTTCACTCACCATCAGTTCACATAAGTCCTTTCAGGCCTCTCTGAAGTCTTCCTGTTCGTCATTTCTTATAGTACAATAGTATTCCATTACATTCATATTATGTCACAACTTGTTCAGCCATTCCCCAACTGACGGGTACTTCCTTGATTTCCAGTTTTGGGCCACCACAAAGAATGCTGCTATAAATATTTTTGTTCATGTGGGACCCTTTCCCATTTTTACAATCTCTTTGGGATACAGTCCTAGAAGTGATTACTGCTGGGTCAAAGGATATGCACATTTTTGTAGCCCTTTGGTCATAGTTCCAAATTGGAGAGCCCCAAATTCTGCAAAGTAGTTATCATAACTGAATTTCAGGTGATGGCATCAAGTAAATGGTTTAACAACTGGCTTCCAAAAAAAGTATAATGGACTCAACTTTTCAGTTTAACCTGCTTTATTATAACATTTTCTCCATTACATTCTTAAGTCTAGACCAGAGATGTCAAAATACACTGTTCAATGGTTTAAAATGTAATTGGAAAATATTTTACAAAATAAAAAAAGCTACAAAAAAATCATAGCTAATGTTAATACATGGTTTTCTAAGTCAACAAGCTGCCCCACAGGAATCTTCACATATGGTTTAAGTCTGCCTTCACTCTCCCCTTTCCTGAGTTTGACACCGCTAGTCTAGACATCTAACAAGACAATAAATCAAAGCTGGATTTGTAGTATTTGTATGGTTTCTGCCATGCAAATGCTCACACTGAAAATGTAACAATTGGCTGACTACAGCAAAGCCCTGGTCATAGGAGAAATGCAGATTTCCATTTATTGTTGATGACTCCGAAGATCTAAGAAGAAGACACGACATCTTTTTGAATGTCCACTGATGAAGAGGGGAAAGAAAAACTGCTTCTGGAGATGGAATAACCCCACCTAGGAAGGCTTCCTTATCCAGAATAACATCTGGGGAGAAAAGTGGTGTGGTTCAGTTGAGAGATAGCCCCCGAGGCAAAAAGACCCGGTTTCCAACCCCGGCTCCAACCCCATCTCCTATATATCTTCTTCTCTGTGTGGACCTTAGGCAAGTCAGTTACTGACTAAGGCAGCTCTCCAAGAACTTGGAGGGAATGTGCCCAGTTGCACTTGGGAAGGGGGACTTCTCACATGGAAGTTTCCTATACCAATGGAATCCCAATTCTAACCCCTACTTTAAAAAACTGGAACCCTAAAGCATAAGGATTTGAGGACTCAAGAAATAGAGCCAATCTCAAAACTCAATTCAACAAATATTCAGTTGGGGACTAAGGAAGTGCCAGGAACTGGCTGACAGCATAGGCTGAGTACATAGTTGCCCATGTGATGCCATTTGGTTTGACAGAGTTCCAAAAGTTGCACTGCCCTAGAGCTGAGCTGCAGCATGGTGCAATGGCAAGAATTCTCAATTCGTAGTCAGAGAACCGGGGCCTAAATGCCTTTTTGTGACCTTGGTCCTGTATGTCACCTCTTGTAGGAAAGGAGAAGGCTGGCTTATGAAGCTATTCTTTTGGGGGTCCTTTCTGACCTCTGCAAAGTTCACAAGGTGGGAAAATGTCCTCCCACTCCCTGCCAAAGACAATTCCTTTTCAAGAGTCCTTCACCATTGGATGTGACCACTGTTCAAGTGACTTACTGCCAAAATGTGCACTTCTGAATTAGCTATTCAGCCAATGGTGTTTGTCATAAAGGGAGGCCCAACCTTGGGTCTGATTCTTTTAGTCAATTTTCTGGCATCACATATGTGGTATCATTTGTTTTTATCCAAGGACCTAACAACTCCTAACCTGAGGAAGCAGTGGTTGCCCTGTGTGTACCCAGTCCACTGGGAGTGGAAGTTAGGGTAGTAGCTCAGAAAGGGTGCTATTAGATGGCCTTCCTTCCAACTCCATAGCTAGGAACAGATCTGGACATTTCCATACTCCTCGCTTCCCCTGCAGCCCATGGTAAAAATGCCATTATCAGATCCTTTCAGAGCTGAATGGTTGTGGTGGCAGAATTAGTCAAGGGAAGAACATCATATTGACCTAGTACTTTAAGGTTTACAAAGTGCATTACAAATATCTCACTCGATCCTCACAACCACCCTGAAAGGTAGGCGCTATTATTATAATACCCATTTTGCAGGTGAGGAAAACTGAGGCAAACATTTTAAGCAACATGCCCAAGTCACACAACGACCAAATGTCTGAGGTTGGGCTTGAACCCAGATCTTTCTAACTCCGTCTTGTGCTGTGCACTTGTGCCCCCTAGCTACTGGAAAAGAATGACAGAAAGATGAAAACAAGACAGTTATAGTGTGGGTAGGAAGAGAGAAGGAAAAATCAAGGAAGATGGCATTAAAATGGGCATAGGGAAGTATCCTGGGAGCTGGGTGAGCATGCTTCCCCCTGGCAGCCAACACAGGGATTTCTGGCAGAGGCAAGAGACATGAAATGACTGAAAGGAGCATGAACTGCAGAGTCGAAAGTGTCTTAAAAGTACAGTAACTGTCAAAGTACAGAAACGTTGATGCTTACCTTCCTAACATACATCCAGTTGTAAATGAACCAAATTGTTGTAAAGATAAAGTAAATTCATTTGCACTTGGGGGAAATTAGGAGTTCTCCAATGTCAGTAGACTATACACAAGGGAAAGCATTTAGCTCAGCACTTGGAAATATTGGACTGAAACTAGAAGGAATTATGGCTGCATTTTGAATCTACAGTCTTGAACTCACTGCCACCACCATCTAATCTAGTCAGATAGCTGACCCAGCCATTATGCAAATATTTAACTTTTGACGTACTGAATTTTTTCCTTTTGTTAACCACTTTATTATGTGTGTTTATTGCATCATTTTCTATTTCAGACTATAAACTCTTGACAATAAGGAATAATTTATGTAATTTTCATTTCTTAGTATCTAAGCAGGCAATGATGCATAAGTCAGGGACGAAAAATGTGTGTTAATATATGCTTCATTCTCATGGTTATCACTCTCAAATCTTACCCTTTTATTAGTAAGAGCTAAATATCACCTGTGCTCACATCCTGTTCTCTCATCCACATCCCACTCTGACTCCAGTCACCCTTCCCCTCATGCCCTCTGGAATTCTTGGTCTATAAGGAGCCAAGTTTCATTCCTATGTACCTTTTTCTCTCGGTAATATTTGTCTCCTCTTAATCACTGAGACCCGGTTTTCCCTCCGATGACTGCATTCCTGGGTCCATCCTTTCTGTCACTTGCTCTATTTACCTTTTTCACACCATTTTCCTCACCTCTCTTCTATACCTTTATACCTTCCACCTCCCTCTGCAGGCTGGACTGCTCATGATTAGTCTATTTTACAAAGGAATCAATAGAGTCAGAGTCGGGTCTCCGACCACCTGGCAGAGAATTTTACCTTTGCACCCCCAACTCACCTGTAACAGTGCCTGGCACACAGTAGGCTCAACAAACTGCTTGTTGATCATTTCTGACTCTACCATCCTGCCCTGAACTCTTTCTCAATTTTCCCAGTGGCTTAGGTCAGGGAAGGTCGGGGTGTGTGGGGGGGTGTCCTCTCTCATTGTCCGTCTCCTCCTTGCTGCTTCCAGAATTTCTAAAGACCTTCCCTGTCCAGTCTGTCTATTCATAGTGCTCCTATTAACCTTCAGCTGTCAGTGTCTTGTACCAAGAGCCTATGGTTCCCTAGCTAAAGCTGAAAGCCAGAGGGAGTGGGGAGGGAGAGAGAGTGTATGTGTGGGGACTACCTAATCAGCACACTGGGTGGGGTTCTGCAGCGGGAGCTGCAGCTGCATCCACAACAGAGGGGAACTGAGGGAAGCCCGGAGTGCCTGGAAGTGTGTGACCAGGGAGCGCCACCCAGGGGAACTTGGAAGCTGGGAGGGGTTGGAGGGAGGGGGAAGAGGTCCAGGTTTAATTCAGATCGCCATCTAGTGTTTGTCATTCAGACACACAGAGACATGCAGACAGACACACACTTCCTTTGGAAATGTCTGATTGCAAGCTGCTGGGGAAAGGTCACTGCTCGCGGCCCCTAGCATCCCCAATTCCTCTTAGCCAATCTACCATACAAACATCCAGAAATACCGCTGGGTGGCTTTCAAAATCACAACGGAAAACCCCTCAACTCTTGAGATATTTTGAAACCCCAAACTTCCCAACCTCAGGAGGGACCGACCCTTCAGAAATAAGGAGAATCATCAGGTCACAGATTTAAAATGGACAGGGACCTTATAAGTCATCCAATCCAGCCCCCTCATTGTTACAGATGAGAAAACTCAGACAAAAAAGGTTAAGGAACTCTTCCAAGATCTCCCAGTCAAGTGGCAGGGTGGGAATTTGGACTCAGGTCCTTGTTTCTTCAGATCTGACAAATCTTTGTTAGAGCAGAAAGAGACCCTAGAAATCATCCACTGCCTCAATTTTAGAGGGCCAACTGTAGCCCAGAAGACAGACATGTTCCAGTAAAAATACCAGCTAGCATTTACACAGGATTTTGAGGTTTGTAAAGCACTTTACTTATATTAACTTTGAACACAACAACTCTGTAAAGCAGGTACTATTATTTTCCTCATTTTAAAGATAAAGAAACTTTAAATGCCTCTCCTTGGATCACACCAATAGTGTCTGAGACAGAATTCGAACCTGTCTTCCCAACTCTAAATTCAGCACTCTAATCATTGTGCCACTTAACTGCCTCATGAAAAAAATGCAATTGGATACTGAGGACCTGGGTTTGAATCCTGATTCTTATGTCACCTGAGCCTCAATCTGTCAGATAAGGACTACATAGATACTGAGTGAAAGAGCCAGCACTAGAAGCCGTTCCTCCCATCAGACTTCCACTTCAATGCTCCTGTGCTCACACACTGTAATTGCCAACATACTGCTCCTCCAACTGTTTATTAACAAGTGATTTGTGACCTACTTGGGCCCTAGCAGAGATGTGGAGCCCGGATACGACCATCGTGTGGCCCAAGGTTCCATCGATTTGGATGTAATCCTATGGATATGAAGGAATGAGAAATGAGTGCCTGCAGAAAACTTCCAATCCTGTCTTGAAAGTGTTCTGTTTGAGTGTGGGTGTTCTGCATGTTTTATAGACAAGATGTCAATATTTTTTTGTTTTCCAGTTTTGATGGAGGTGCTTGTGCCTGCTTCTCTGCAATGAATGCAGGGGGAGCAAAGAGCCACTGTATTTGAGCTAAGCTACGCCAGAGAAAAACAATAGAGACCCCAGGGTCAGTGGGTTTGGAGACTGGGGGAAGGGTCCCACAGTGTGAAGATGGATGGGGCCACACTTTCTCAGAGACCCAATAAGAACGGAGGGCAGGGAATATCCTTATGCTCGGGAAAGAAGGAGACCTAGATAGCCCTTCTGTTTAAACCCAAGAAGGGGGTGGGGAAAGGAAGTGGCAAGAGAGTTCTGTAAGACCTGCAGAAGACCCACACAAGGGGCGTAGACTGGCCCAGAGTGTGGAAGGAACTTAGACTTGCAGAGGATACAGGATTCCTTTGAGAGCCTGAAAGGGCCTAGCTTGGAAGATCACAGCCTCAGAGCACTAAGTGAAGAGAAGCTTCTGGGGCCAAGGGTTCTCCAAGTCAGCCATCCCTGGGCTCCAAGCTAGAGATGGCAGAACTCTGTCCTAATGCTTTCTACTCATTTGTATGGTTTATACTTTGATTAAACCTTCTATGAGCAGCCACTTTTTGTGCCCTCTACATAGTGACTGTTTCTTAGCTCAGTTCTTCCAGAATGTCACAATAGAAGGGACCTCAGGGGCCATCTAGTCTGAGCCACCCCTGAACAAAAATCTCCCAAGTCACAAATCCCTGAGAAGCCCTCAATACTTTCTTGTGGTCATGTCTCAATGACTCTCCATGACCCCATTTGGGGTTTTCTTGGAAAAGATACTGGAGTGGTTTGTCATTTCCTTCTCAAGCTCATTTTACAGATAAGGAAACTGAGGCACATAGGGTGAAGTGACTTGCCCAGAGTCACACAACTAAGTGCCTGAGGCCAGACTTGAATGCAAGAAGATGAATGGGTCTTCCTGACTCCAGGCCTGGCGCTCTATCCATTTTGACACCCAGCTACCCCAGCAATCATTCACAGCCTTTGCCTAAATGACCCTCCAAGGATAGGGAATTCTCTATCATGGAGAAAAGCCTATTCCACTTTTGGATAACTCTTGTGGTTAGAGAGTTTTTCCTCATGTAGTGTGTGTCTTGCATGGCACCCCCATGGTGTCCCTAGTATAGTGAGCCCAGGTTCAGGAGATTCTGGGTCCACATCTCTCTATACCACACCACAGCACCCCAATCCCCCACCAACACCCTTATTGTCCCCAAATCAGATCATTTGTTTAAAGTAAAGGCATTTAGCAAAATAGCCTAGTATGGAAAAGTAACAGTAGGGTAACACTGTCCCATAAATACACATTCCATCTATAGAGAGAGTGGGCATCCAAGAGACAGTAGTACACACTTAGGGAACAAATGTGAGATCAGGGGCAAACTAGTGAGGGAACAACATCTACACCGGAGGATGGCTGATGTCTCTTCATGATGCCCCCCTGTGGGTCAGAAGCCAGGCCTTGTCACATTTCCACACTCCTTACTGGATATGGCACCTCTGTTGCCCTTTGCCACCCCCCCTCAGCCGATTATATCACTCTGCTGTGTGACGAGTCCTGATGCCAGCTTCTGGTCTTCATCTTTCTAGGGTCTCCAGACATCTCTCTCAGCTCTGGTTTGCTAAATGAGGACAGATGTTCTGATAAGAGCACAATGACAGCTTTTAGCCACGGCCAGATCCCATCCAAGTAACAGAAGCCAGGCAGACTACCCATCCCAATAAGACCAAGTATTTCCTTCTCGACTCCAACATTTTGTAGGTGAGTAGAGCTCAGAAGTCAGCCAAACACCCAAACATGTCGGGGCAATACTAAATGTTTTCTAGTTTTCCAAAGGCCAGGTCCCGCTTTCCAGCCTGTGTCTCTATCCATTGGTGAATGGCAATACTTCTCTCAGCAGTTAAGTCAATGTTCTGTGTCTGGATTTACCCAATTGGACTCTGGGGCCCTCATGCTCCAGGACACTCTTGTCAGTGGCTTTCAACCATGCAAGTCTGGTATAATGGAGTCAGTCACACAAGCATGGTTTAACTGTACACAACTCTTTACATATAACAGAGAAGAAAAGGAGAAGCCACTAACCACTTAGTTTCCAGGCAATTACCCAAACCCAGGAATTTAAACAGACAGTGTTTGGGTACTTCGGTTGAATTTTATTTAAAGACTGCATCACCCCCACCTCACCCAGGGTGAACATGGGCCTAATCCCATTACTGGCTAACCTCATTCCCTGGTTCCTGACCACTCTCTCACCCTTTTGTTGCTCCCTAATGTAGGTACTGTATCTGCATAGTAGAGATGTAATTCTGAACACTTCCCAAATGACAGAATTACAGAGCTCGAGATCCACCAATCCCAGCTTCTCTAGTAGTCAAGATTACAGCATAAGTCATCATGCTTGGTCTTGGTTCAACTCTTCCCCTGTAGTGCTAGAGAAAAGAAATGGTGCTTGTCACATACTTCTAGTCGTTGACATCTGGATATATTTGGTTCTCCACTCCTTCTAATACTACTATACTTTTCAATTTAATTAATTTTTTTTCAGTTTTCAATAATCACTTTCATAGGTCTTAAATTTCCTCCCCCCTCCCTGAGATGGCATACAATCTTACATGGGTTCTATGATACATTGTTATTAAATACATTTTCACATTAGTCATGTTGCATTAGAAGAATTAAAACCAATAGGAGAAACCAGGAGAAAAACCAAAACAAAACATAACTTGAAAAAATAGTCTGTTTCATTCTGCATTCTGGTTCCATAGTTCCTTCTCTGGATGTTGATGGCATTTCCCTCAAGAGTCCTTCAGGAGTGTTTTAAGTTTCTGCATTGCTATGAAGGGCTAAGTCTACCAGAAACAGTCTTCGCATGCTGTGGCTATTACTGTGTATAATGTTCTCCTGGTTCTGATCATTTCACTCAGCATCAGTTCATATAGGTCCTTCCAGCACTCTCTGAAGTCCACCTGTTTCATCATTTCTTATAGCACAACAGTATTCCATTGCATTCATATACCACAACTTGTTCAGTCATTCCCCAATGGATGGGTATCCCCCTCAATTTCAAGTTGCTACCACAAAGAGACCTGCTCTATTTTTGTACATGTGGGACCCTTCCCTGTGGGATACAGTCCTAGGAGACATATTGCTGGGTCAAAGGGTATGCACATTTTTGTGGCCCCGGGGGCAGAGTCATCAGCTCACAGTATTCAAAGTAGAAGGTGAAGAGAAGTCTCCTGGCCACCAGGCTCCAAGGGCTCTGGTCTCAGACCTATTAGCCTTAGCTCCTCTCATTTAAGGTGGGGTTCCAAGAACATAGACTATCAAGCTGCTGAGGCAAGCAGTCTAAGCATCATGTCAGGAGTAACAAGATATCAAAGTTGCCATTAGAGAAGAAAGGTGCCTTTAGACCTCAGTGAGAGTAACACTAGACTGCAGGACTTTAAACCATGTTTTCTGGTATCTCACGGCCCACTTGGAAGCAGGGCCAGTTTAGCGACCAACTGCTAAACCCTATGCTCAGCGTTTGTCTAGGGAGGCTGTGATTGAGGAAATGCGTACCAACTCAAGCTTGCTTTTTCTACCCTGCCTCCTCCCACTGAGGCAGGTGGGATTAGTCCTGAGATTGACTAGAATGTGAAGTCTAACCCATGAATTGTTTGCATTATTGGACCTTTGCTACCAAACTACCCTCTTGAAGAAGCCCTCTGGACTGACCTGTCCATGTTGGGAATGGATATTTCATGTTGTTCACCTAGGCCAGGAGAGAGCTCTCCCTGCTAATGAGGGACTAAGAAAATGCAAACAATGTTGCCAGAGGCTGAAACAGTAGTGGGCAACTGAGGCAAGGGCAAACAGAATAGTGGGAGCCCAAAGGAAGAATTTGGGGCATGGAAGTATTACATCCACTATGGCTTAGTTTCTGGTGAGATGGGGACCTTCCTATAGGCTAGGCTTCTACCTTCTCTCCTCTCCTAGTGAATAACACCTACTGGGAATGGGGATGAGGGAAGGAATTGCTACAAATCTTCAAGTCTAAGATTCAACCTTCCCCTTCCAACAGCTAGAAAAAAGGCCACTCTTTAATCTGAATATGCTCTTTTCCCTGTCTTCAATGTAACTAGGGTAGAAAATTCCCTACCTCAGACTGATGCGCCTTTGACTGTGGGCTGGCTTCCCTTTGTCATCTTCTGTATAAAACCATACAGACTTAACTGCCTCGAGCTCCATTCACATCTGGATATAACTTATTTCCAATTGCTGGAACCATTAGCATGCAGTTCATACATGTCCAGCTCCATTTCTGAGTTACACGACAACTGGTCCCAAAGGGTGATAGGTAAGCCAGAAAGAAGCATATCTCCTTGGTGCTTTTTGGTATGAGTCATTTATAAGCCTACCAACAATTCCTGAAGTTAGCTTTGAGACTAGGTAAGAAGTTATAGCAGAAGATCTATTTAGCCAGACTGCTATGTATAAGCACTACAGGTCAAGACACAGTTTTTCCCTAGAGTCCCCTCTTGTGACATTAGAGGTCAAAAACAGAGTCAACACACTTGAGGGAAAAACCTTCCCAATTCCATAGAAAACTCCTGGCTTTCTGTTGTCAGAGAAGCTTCCCTGACATGAAGATATCTGAGACCCAGGCATCCTGCATGCCAGTTGGCAGAATGGTATTTCCAAGTTCTCAATACTAGAGATGGTGCAAGTCCCAAAGATGGTAAAGTTGTCTCAGACATTGAATAAGTGAGCAGCTGAAGAGATTGGGAAGGTTACTGAAATTGAAGCAGTTGAAGAATCGTAGGATCAGGCCAGCAGAGGAGCAAAAAATAGAGATATCTCCAGAGGTCACAGGGTAGAGATGGAATCTATGATGCACCAGGTATTAAAAGCAATGATCAAGTTAGAAGTACCCAGAGGTGGGGAATTGACAGGGATGAGGTGGTGTATGGGGATGGCATAGATGCCGTCTAGGCCTACATACACCTGAAGAGGAATCCTCTCCAGAATATTGGTGCCATCTGCTCCAAGCCCTGGCATCTTACACTCGTGAAATCTTTGTTAAGAAAGTAATAACAATTTTTTTTACACCATTGTCTCCTGCTTCAACTATCCCCCAAGTCTTAGGCATTTTTTATTCAGCCTGGTGAAAGGGGTAAGGTAAACGAGGTGGACAGAATGCTGGGCCTAGAAGTCTCATGTTCCTAAGTTCAAATACTGTCTCAGATTGTATTTGGTATGTGACCCTGAACATGACACTTAAACATGGTTGCCTCAGTTTCCTCATACGTAAAACAAGCTTTAGAAGGATACGGCAAACCAACCAGTATATCTCAGCCAAGAAAACCATAAATGGAGTCACAGAGTCAGATACAACTGAGCAACCTCAACAAATGACATTTTTTTTTGATGGTCAGTTGTTTTTTATTAATTAAATTTATTTAACTTTTAACATTCATTTTCACAAAATTTTGGGTTCCAAATTTTCTCCCCATTTCTCCCCCTACCCCAAAATGCCAAGCATTCTAAGTGCCCCTATCACCAATCTGCCCCCTTCTCTTCTAACATCCCTCCTCTTCCCTTGTCCCCATCTTCTCTTTTGCAGATGACATTTTTGATAGTGTTTCTTCTAATACATAGCTTTCCTTTTTCTTTTTTATTCGAATTCAAGGTATCTATCACCTAAAGAAAGTAGGAAGAACCCTGAGTAGCAATCCCACTTTTAGGATTCAGTCCAAGTGCCTGACTGAACAAATGACTTTCTTGTGCTAGGGTTCCATTCCTGGCTTTTCTGGGAAAAGGGAAAGCTATATTAAAAGAAACACTAAGAAAAAGATGCCATTTGTTGTGGTTCCTCAGTTGTGTTGGACTCTGTCCAGTGAGGATACTTGGCAGCAGCCCTGAAGGGCTACCTGCTAAGATCCAGTTCAGCAAGGCGCCCACCCAGTTGAGGAAGGAAGCAACATCATTAAATGGCAAACCCCACATCAATAAGATAGTTTGGTAGGGCTTCCTCAAAGACAGAAAAAGACTGGCAGGGAAAAGAATACCTACACCCCAGGATGAGGAAGGGAACATTTTATAGCAACCACTTTCTTGAAGTGGGAGTCTACTTCTCCGCAGGGCAATTTAAATAGCAATATAGGAGGACAGAGTCTGCCCTCCAAGTGAGTGTGGGAGATGTGCTGTTGTGATTCTGACCTAGCAAATCTAAGTAAACATCCCTTTGTAAAAGCTAATTGACATTAACTCATTTTAAAAGCATTAAGAGGGAGCAACATACTGTTAGACAAAACAACCCTTCAGAGTTACTCCCAGAACCCTAAAGGAAGTAGAAGCCAAGCTTCAAGAACTAAACCTGATAATTTAGGGTTTATGAACCTTCACCACACGTTATGATGACTGAATGATATTAGCCAAATTCCAAAGCCAACCACTATCCAAGTAACTTGGCCAAGAAAACCACCAATGGGGTCATGGAGTCAGACGTAACTGAAAGACCAAAACAAATGACAGCTTTTTGATAAGTGTTTCTTCTATTATACAGAGCTCTCCCTTTTCTTTTTTATTTGAATTCAAAGTATCTAACACCTCGATACAGTAGGAAGAACCCTGGGCTGGGGTGGGAGTCAGGAAACCTGAGTTCCAATCCCACTTTGAGGATTCAATCTAAGTGCCAGACTAAACAAATGCCTTTCTTGCTTTAGGATTCCATTCCTAGCTTTTCTGGGTGTCAGACTTGCCACTGTATACTTTGGACAACTGGACTTGTTGAAACTATGTTCCCTGAGGGACTTAAAGCTCACAACTTCCCACCCTGTCTCTCCCTGCACTGGACTAGGACATGAGTACAACCTCACATGGCTCAGTGGCCCACTATATATATAGCCAGCTACCTCCTTTGAGACTTCCTATTCTTACAAGAGCTTGTCTTGTAGTACATAGAGTGTATGAAGCAAAGATGTTGCTAGGGGGTCCATTCATAAACAAAGATGTCACACAGGAGATTCTTTTAA
>JAQQSK010008057.1:0-13684 GCA_028658325.1 Potorous gilbertii | reverse complement strand
TGAAACAAGATTTAGGGAAATAAATTAGAACATGTGGAAGAAAAATAATATCTAATAATAGAAAGTAGCAAGCCCTACCCAAGTAGTGGACACTCTGAAAAGCAGAATTGCATTGATTAAACTCAGTGGTTCAATGCTATAACAAGAATATTAAAACCAAGTCCAAAAATTGAATAATTAAAACACATCCACATTCAAAAACAAATAACCCTGAAAATGGGATAGGGAGAGAGAATTTAAGAATTATTATATTACTTGAAAACTATAACCAAACATGAAAATCTATATACCACCTCAGAAATTATAAAAGAAAGTTGCCCCCCAAAACTATTAAATTAAAGGACAAAGTGAAAATAGAATCTACAAACCACCACACCTAGAAATGTCATAACCAAAACCCAGAGTTCTTCAGTAAAAGACAAAAATACTACAAACAGTCAAGAAGAAAATAAAAACTTTCAAGGAACCACAGTTAGGACCACACTTCCTAAGGTACCCTCTGTCACTGGATTAATATTTGAAGAAGTCCAGTTCCATATTCCTCTCTCATAGTTGATGAAGCTATAGGTAAATCAGGCCAAACAACGTATCTCAGGAACCAGGTCCTGATAGGTAGAGGCTCACTGGGCTAGTGGGGGAGGTCGAATTCCAAGGCCTAGACTACAAGTCTCAGTTTTGGACATAGTGACCCCCTTTTTGTGAAGGGCATTCATGTCTGAGGAACCCTGGCAAGCACAACTCTGACTGTACCATTTCCATTTAGCAATAGAAGCCTTTTATGTACTATCATTCTTGTTAGAGGAACCATCTTGCCTCATTCAACTCAAAATAGGCAAGTCTAGACAAAGGGTGATTGTATAACCCTATGCCATCTGTTCAGTAATAACTAGGGACCAGAAACAGGCAAGTAACTGCCTTTCAAAAGTGGTGTAGTGAGTAGAAGCTTTGTGGTGTTGGCAGCTCTGAAAGCCTAACAGTCACTTATTCTGTCCAACATTAGTGCCTATCCAGATGAGGAATATTGATTCCTCAAAATCTGAAGACTCCAATAAACCTTTGGGTTTCCATCTTAGATTATGCGGAAGTAAGCATCAGTAGCTTACTCTGGATTGTGCCTGGAATCTGCTGGGTTTTCCCAACCTACTCTTTTCCCAAAAATTTGACATAGCAGGCTGGACACTGGATTTTCTAATGGTTGGCTTCCTACCCTTTGTGCCTTATATAAGTCCACTATCTGATCTAGGACTTCTGCCATCATGGTCTCATCTGACCTGATAAACATGTCTTCAATGTAGAGTTATACAGCATCAACGCCTTCATAAAGAGAGGTCTCTTTACCTGTCATAATGTGGCAACATGAGAGAGCTCTGGTAGCTCTGGAGAAGGACAACACAAGTATATTTGACTCCTTACCAGGTGAAACCAAACCTCCTGACTAGTTTCAGCCACTGGAAAAGAGAAATAAGCACTGGGGAGGCCCATCATCCATACCATTCCCTGAACCTGAGCTACCTGGTTTATGGTACTGACAAGTTCTGGCACAACTGTAGTGATGAGCATGGTAACTTTGTTCACTAGCTCCTTGTAGTCCGCAGTGAGTGATCCTCTCTCACAAACAACACACACCTGTCTTAAAGGGGTTGAAATAGTGAAATTCCTGGTTGTTGCCAGTAAGTCCCCACCCCCATTACGAGAGACCCCTTCACTTGCCCTGTGTCCAGCTCCATTAGCTCCCCCTTGGCCTTCCAACCACAACTGCTTAAAAATTGAGACCTCTGCTCTAGTTTCTGAACCTTATCAATTCAGGGCAGTGAACAACAACTGGCTCACAAAATTTCTTAGATAGTATTAGTCTCACTAAGCTCAAGTCTAACACCTCACCTGAGCTAGTATCTTGGGAACCTGGATTTTCAGGGCTTCCCTGCTGGTCTACTTTATTTATCCTGGAATCCTGGGCCCCAGGTTTCTCAGGGCTGCAGCTCTGTAGTCCAGGATTGCATTATCTGCACCTAGAATTGAAAGGGAAAAATAAAGCAGAGCAAAATTTCAAGCCCTTTTCTAGAGCCCTATGGCCTGAGGTTAACATGACCCTCAGGCTCCTCCCCACTTTGCAATGTGGGGTCAGCAGCTGTAAGCAAATGAGGCACCCCTGAACGCATCAGGAAAAAGAGAGTAAACTATCCTAGTCTTATAGTTTCAAAGATCCAGCCAGCGGAAAGAGTCTGCTCCCAATCGTAGTGTAGACCTACTGAATGTCCATATCTCAGGAAAATGTATCTTCCTGATCCTAAGCCCCATGGTCTATCCATTACACCTCCCAGCTGCCTCTTCCTTCTTTTTAATTGCCTTCATTTTGTTCCAATCATGCTCCAAACCCATTAAATAAACATTTACAGAAGACACATAGATGAATTATAGATACATATGTATTATAGAGAGACAGGTCTTTATATCTCTATAGAAGTTGAATACCCCGGAAAGTACTAAGCAGTGAAAGGGTTGAAAGTAGCTAGAGGAAGTGGAGGGTAGGAAGGCACACTAGCTCCTCAGGATCATTAGAAAGTCCCACCTGGAGGTATTTGAGCTAAATCTTAAAGAAAACAAGGGATTCTAAGATGCAAATATGAGGAGGGAATATTTTCCTTTCATGAGGGATACCAGTGCAAAGCCAAGGGGGAGCTCATGGAGCTGGACACAGGGCAAGTGAAGGGCTCTCTTGTAATGGGGGTGGGGACTTACTGGCAACAACCAGGAATTTCACTATTTCAACCCCTTTAAGACAGGTGTGTGTTGTGTGTGAGGGAGGGCAGGTGGCACTGGGTCACTCACTGTGGACTACAAGGAGCTAGCTGAACAAAGTTACCATGCTCATCACTACAGTTGTGCCAGAACTTGTCAGTACCATAAACCAGGTAGCTTAGGTTCAGGGAATGGTATGGATGATGGGCCTCCCCTAATGCTTATTTCTCTTTTCCAGTGGCTGAAACTAGTCAGGAGGTTTGGTTTCACCTTCATGTGTGAAGAACAGTAAAAATGCAGACCAGTATGCCCAGATGCTAGAGAATTTGAAGGGGAGTAATGTGTGATAAGACTGAAAAGGGAGGAAGGGGCCAGATGATTAAGCAATAGAAATGATACCAAAGTTCATATTTTATCCTATAGGTGATAAGAAAATGAGAGGAACTTACAGAGTGTGAGTTATAGAGAGGAGTGTCATGGTTAGATTTGTACTATTGGAAGACCACTTTGTCCACTGTGTGGATGATGAAGTCAATTATAGAGAGACTTGAGGTAGAGAGAAAAAAGGAGTCTTTTGCACCAATCTAGGCATAAAACGATGAGGGTCTTAACTAGGTTGTTGGCTATGGGAGTGGACAGAAGGGGACATGTGGGAGAGAGGTTGTGGAGATTTAAACAAGTTTTATCAACTGGTTGGAGTCGGAGAGTGATAATAAGGTTGACAATGGTGCTGTACACCTGAGTAACTAGAAAGATAGTGGTGGCACTAAAAGAAATGGGAAAGTACTTCTAGGTGACATGAGGAACAAGAAAGAAGACCAGACAGGTTCTCCGATGCCCACGACCTTCCAAACCTCTCCAAAATAGAAACTGTGCCTGAAAGATAAAGCAACTTCAACTGTCTTCATGTGTCTAAGATACCTTGAATCCAAAAGAAGATTTTTTTTTAAAAAGCTGATGCTGACACCTCACCCTCCATCCCAGTCCATGCTACCAGCAACAAAGATGCATTATCAGACTCAAGGATTTGACATGCAGGCTTGCAACAAAATGCAACCCACACTCCAGTCACTCTTCTCTCTTTCCAGTGCTGTGGTTCTAGGCTTCAAGTTTGCTTGGGCACAACAGACAGCCAGCATGGTGGCAGACAATGCCAGAGCACTAGCAATCCTAAAGTCTGAACTACGGATGCTAGGACAGACAACCCTGTACCGCTAATGCTACAAAACTCTGAACTGCAGGTGTCAGAGTAGACAATCCTATAGGACAAGTATGGCAGCTCTCTGATCTACTGGTGCCAGGCTAGAGAAATGAGGAACAGAGGAGGGAGGATAGGACACCCAAACAGTACACTATTGAGGAGTAGGGAAGAAGGAGGGAGGAGACATATGCAGCACTATATTCAGCCTGAGAACTCAACAGGAGTCAGTTCTGACCTCCCAAAAGTCTCTAGAGGAAGAAACTTAGGCTGAGGATCCATGGTTTGCCCAGCATGGGAGACTCTTTAAGATTTTTGGAGGAAACTACAATCAGAGGGGACAGTCAGAAAGTGAACAATAGGGGAAAACAGGGTGGGGGCAGGGAGATGAATATTGAAATTATCAAAGATCTAAAGAAGAAGAAAACACAAAAACCTTGAATATAAGCAGATGTGTCCATAGGAAAAAACACTAACAACAGGCAGAAATATGCTCTATATATCTTATAAAATGACCCAGCACTTGAGACCAAGGATCCTGTAGAATGTAAAGAGAACATGGAATTACAACATACTGTTCCTGCGTGGTTCAAAAGATAAATGAGAATTATGAGAGCAGAATTTATGACCTGCACAGCAAGGTAACAGGCAGAATAGAAAAACTGGAGTGTATGATGGCAGGTCTCAGTAAAGAAACGAAAGAGAGAACAATAGATCGGTAATGCATATGTACAGAAGTGAAGGATGATCTAAATGAAGAGAAGCCAGAATCTATAATATTAAAAGAAAATGTGCTCATTATGTAAGCAAAACATACTGATCTCAAAGACAAGATATGTAGAGAACACCTAAAGGTCTCCCAGAAGAACATAAAAGGACAAAAACCCTTGACACCATGATGCAGGAAATTACAAAACAACTCAGAATTTCTGAACATAAAAGATGAAAAAAAAATTTAAAAATTCATAGATCATTTCCAGGAAAAAAAGTAAACACAAGGTTGCAAACTCCAAGACACTAAGTGGTTAAATTTAACAATTGAATTCAGAAACAAGTTATGTAAGCAATTTGAAGAAAGACCTTCCAGTACAAAGGAAAGGAAATTCAAATCATACAAGGCTTTTTTATACTTACCATAAAATGTAGAAGGGAATGGAATAATGTATTCCAAAGGGCAATGGAGCTTAATATTCAGGACAAGATGACCGACCCTGAAAATCTGAGCTTAAATCATAAGTAAGGGAGAAAATAACAATAAATTTAGTAATTCAAAAAATTGTTAAAAATGGAAACATTTTTTAGAAAGAAAACTAGAACTAAACAGATCATTTCCTTATCAAACATTCAAAGAAACAGAAACACCATAAAAGTTAATATATACATCAAGGATAACAAGAGCATGGCAAGAAACAGACCACTAAAAGACTTCTTTCTAAATGTATACAAGGAGACAGTGAAGGCAGGAGTCCACTGAAGGTAACAGTGAAGACGCAGACCGGGGGCATTAGGAAAGAACCTGGTAACACCTTGCCTCTGGTACATCAATATTTTTGTAGGATTACAATACAACATGGAAGAGTACATGAAAAGTGGGCAAGGGAGCAAAGGGATAGATAGAAATGTGTGATATACCCAGGACAAAATGAGCAAACAAATAAAGAATTTTTAAAAGAATCTCATCATCAAGAGTTATCATGGTGTCAGGGAAGCTTAAGACATAAACCCAGAAGAAGAGAATGATCCCAAATATCTACAACCAAAGTTCCAGAGCAAACACAACTTGGGCAAAAATCCAAATAGAATTCCTAGAAGAAAAGAAGCAAAAAGTTTTTAAGAGTTAAAAATATATTTTATAAATGAAATGAAAGCACCTGCAAAAAACGTATTAGAAAAGAAATGAAGTCTATGGAATAAAAAAAAAAAAAATTGGCACAAGAAAACCCTGCCTAAGAAACAAACTCCCTGAAAATTAGAATGGACCAAATAGAAGTCAATGACTCCATGAGGCAACAAGAAATATTGAAACAAAGTCAAAAGATGTAAAAAATACAAGGTGTCTCATAACAAAAACCAAAAGCTGACCAGCAAAACATTCAAGGGAAAGAATCTGAGAGTCATTCAAGTATCTGAATGCCATGATGAAAGAGAGAGAGAGAGAGAGAGAGAGAAACATCATATTACAAGAAATCTTAAAAAGAAAACTCTCTAGATCTCTTAGGACCTGTGAGTAAGTGGAGATAAAAAGTATCTCCTGGTCACTTCCTGAAAAAAAAACCAGAAATGAAATGAAAATTCTCAGATACCTAGCCAAAATCCAGAGTTTCCAGTTCAAAGAAAAAATACTGAAAGCAGTAAAAAATAAAGAATTCAAGGCCCAAGGAGCCACAAATAAGATCACACATGACTTAGCAGCCACCACTATAAAGAAGTTGATAACTTGGAATACAATATTTCAAGAGACAAAAGACTTACCCAGCAAAACTGAATATATTGGCATAGGGGGAGGTGGATATTTAATGAAATAATTGTTGGAGTCAGACTCAGAGGACAGAAAAGGATTTTCAAAGATTTAAGAACTCTAAGGAATGAAAAAAAAGCCACAATTTAAAGAGTACCAATGATGAAGCATGTTATCAACCTCCAAATTTTGAAGTAATGCACTCAAGATGAAAAATTGTGTATGTGTGTGTATTTATGTGACCAATATAGGGGTTTGTTTGCTTGAGTATGCACTGTTACAGGATTTTGTTTTTTCTTTTTCTATGGCTAAGTTAGGGTGAGAGGAAGTTTAAGATAAGCTCCCCTCCTCCTTAAAAAAAAATACAAAAACAGAAGATAGACCAGAAGAAATCACAGAGAAGGCAGGCAGCTTTGAAAGTTGTATTGATTTCATCAAACAACAAATGATCAAAAGATATGAACAGGCAGTCTTCAGATAAAGAAATCAAAGCTATCTGTAGTCAGATTTAAAAAAGGACTCCAAATCACTATTGATTAGAGAAATGCAAATTAAAATAACCCTGAGGTACCACTCCACACCTATCAGAGTAGCTAATATGACAAAAAAAGGAAAATGATAAATATTGGAGGGGATGTGGAAAAACTGGGTCATTAATGCATCATTGATGGAGTTGTGAACTGATCCAACCATTCTGGAGAGCAATTGGGAATGATGCCCAAAGGGGAATAAAACTGTACATACCCTATGACCCAGCAATACCACTACAAGGCCAAAGAGATTTTTAAAAAGAGAAAAGGATCTATTTGTATAAAAATATTTATAAGTTTTTTTTTTTTGTGATGGCCAAGAATTGAAAATTGAGGGATTTCCCATCAATTGGAGAATGACTGAACAAGCTGTGGTATGTAATTATAATAGGATATTATTGTTCTATTAAAAGTGATGAGCAGGGTGACTTCAGGAAAATCTGGAGAGACTTACATGAACGGATGCAGAGCAAGGTAAGCAGAATCAGCACATTGCACACAGTGACAGCAATATTGTAGGATGAACAGCTGTGAATGACTTAGCTATTCTTAGCCATACAATGACCCAAGACAATCGCTAAGGACTCATGAAAAACGTTATCTGCTTCCAGAGAAAGTACTGATGGCATATGAATACAGGCCAAAGCATACTATTTTTCACTTTCTTTCCTTCTTTCATTCTTTTTGGTTCAAGTTTTCTTCCACAAAACGAGTAATATGGAAATATGTTTTACATGATTGCACATGTAGATCCTGTATTAGATTGTTTACCATCTTAGGGAGGAGAGAAGGAAAGAGAGAAGGATAGAATTTGGAATTCAAAAAAACCCTGAATGTTAAACATTGTTATTCCATGTAATTACGGGGAAAATGAAATGTTTTTTTAAAGTTGCGTTGCATTTTTCATACTTTAAAAAGAAAGCAATATATATATATATATAAATATATGTACATATATATATGCGTACATATATATATATATAATAGAAATTCAGGGGTGGGGGCAGTGTATAATCTTTATTCTATTAGTATAAATACTTGTTTTATTTTGTATTTACTCATTTTAGAATTTTTTTATAGGAAAAAAGAAAGCAAAAAGATAGGCAATTGAACTGTTCCTGAGACTTCCTATTACATACTTAAAGGTATATTTGTCATTGGCTAATTAAATTGTAGTAACAGCTAACATATTATGCTTTAAGGTTTGCCATGTGCCTCAAAAATATTATCTCATTTTATTCTCATAACAACCCTGGGAGGTAAGTGTTAACAGGGGTTGTAACTTAGCCAAGATCACATAGATAATAGTGGCTGAGGCCAAATCTGAACTCAAATCTTCCTGAGTTTCATTGTCACTTAGCTCTCAATATACCACCTAGCTATTGTGGGGATTAAAACTGTCCAACCTACAGAGACTGAGGCAGAGCTCTTAGTCAGTGGCACTTTATTAAAGGGTCCATGGCCCTCTCCTAATGAAGTAGACCTCAGATCTTCCTCACAATCTGAGATGCCCCATTCTTCCAGTACCTTGTATTTATAGAGGCATGGTAAAATATAGAATTCCATTGGTTGACATATGAAGCATGAGCTAAAATAAGGAAAAATTATCTGTCAGCAGGGTCACAAGTTGGGTGAAACAAGGAATGACTAGATAGTCATAAGATGGATGGCCTCCTCCTCAGATTAGGCAGGAGGAGACAATACATACTACACATACACTCCAAGAACACGTCAGGGAGATTTTTCGTCCCATGCCACACCTATTCTTGGTTTGGTCATGGAATCTGAGCAAAATAGAATGGAGACATCTTTGTCAGCCTTCTTTTGGTAGCATAAGTGAGCTCTATAGCTGGTAAACAAGTAATGAATATTACTTTAAAATCTGAGGCCTATTATAGGACCCTTCTATTAGAATCTATACTCCTATGTGATTTGTACAAAGTATAGATTAATACATTTCTTATTCTTATACCTATTATTAAGTGATTGACTAGATACACATTACTAAGTGAATATATTAAACATATATATAAATATATTACCAACAATAATTATCCCTTATAAAAACATTATGAACTGATTAATACTGATTAGAGTTTGAGTAGGGGTCCTCCATGAATCATTTCTCTCACTATATAACAATTATTAGAGAATAACAATATTAAATAACTATGTATTAAGCTACTTCGCTTTCCCTAGCACCAGTGTCAAAAGCTTGCAAACCCTTATTGCTAGATTTGGGGATGGCAGAGTCTTCCATACTAAGCTTTAGGGAATGTATAGGAAAGGAATGCACATGAGTAATGGACAATCCAATGGAGTCTGAGGTAGAAGAGGACAACACATGAAACTCCTGGAGCCAGGATGGTCTTGCCCATGTGACCTGATCCTTCAGGGGCAGAGATTTTTAGCAATGTTGCTGAGTTTGCAAAAATATTTTTAATGGACTGATCTGGGACTAATTTTTCCCACTTTCTCCTTGGCCTCTCCTTTCCGGTCTCCCAACTTTGCACCAATTGCTTCTAGGAATAAGAAGGCAATAAACCTTCTTGTATCCCCTTTGGTCAGAGCACATCTGGAAAAGGTCAAAAGTAAAATCGACATCCTTCATCACTGAGGATCTTCAGAAGCAAGATGACCGTTTTTCAGTTATGTTACACAGCGGGGGTCCTTTTGAGTATGGGTTATATGAGATGGAGGAAGAGGCTTCTTCCAACTATCAGATTCTGTGATTCCTTTATACTCTGATAAGTCATTTTCATGAGGAAACACTGCCAGGTAGAACCCTGGGTATGCTAGAGGATCTAGATCAAGATTTCTTAACCAGAAGTTCATGAACTTGGTTTTTCCAAAAACTATTATACTTCAATGTAACTGGTTCCCTCTATAATCTTGTGCATTTTATTTTATACATTTAAAAATATTATTCTGGGAAGTCCATAGACTTTACCAAAGGGGCCACATAAAAGGCTATGTACTCATGTCCCAGCAACCCAATATAGGGTAACAACCCACAATTTAAGAAGTGCTGAAGGGGTCATGAGTGGGAAAAGTTTCAGAAGCTCTGCTCCAAACAATAGCCATGTTTTATTTGTATATATGTATGTATGTATTACAGCTGTCCCTTTCACATCCCTTTCCCCATCGTGGTTCTGATATATCACAGGTTGGCATAAGAAATTAAACGGGAATTTGGGGGAGTTTTGCAGAAGCAGCAGATGATGTGCAAAGGCACGCAGATGACACAGAAAAAGTTTAGAAACTCAGAAACCCATAAAATGTATGTATAGCATTGCATAATATCAACTCACATTTTACAATAAGATAACTATAAACACTCCATAATAGAAAAAGAAAAAATCACACTTCTTCTCTGGTCTAAAGAGAGGGCCAAAAAGTTTTATACAGATTTTCTGGGTGAGGGGGAAGCTCTCACCCCATTGGCACTGCTTCCCTAACTCCTGTAATGTGGAAGGGATATCTGGATATACACCTAACCCTAATCCTAAATATGTGTTTTTGCCAACATTTTTACACACACGATCTCATTTGATCTCCAAACAGCAATGTCAATGGCTGCAGAATGCACAAAAGATACTCTCGACATTGTATGATCAAATGGAGCTCATGGCAGAAGAGGACTTAGAATTTCCTAAGCATCAAGGACATTTTTTCCCCTTGTGACTTGTATCTTTAGGGGGAGAGATTATTGATGGTCCTATTAATTTTGCACAAACTCTTTAATGAATTAAGCTAAGACCAATTATTCCCATTTCTTCCTTGGTTTCCCCTTCCACTCACCCACCCCCAACTTTGTACCAAATTCATCCTCCTCCCTTGATGTGGCAGCAAACTTAACCCTTGAAACTAAGGTTGTTGCTACTACTGCTATAGACCTCAGGGGATGTGAGCAGCTAGGGGGTTTCTTTCCTGCTGATAAACTGGAGTAACATGATAAACTGTAGATCTGACCATCTTCATGCACTTGGGAAGGCACTGAATGACACTGGAGGATACTTCTCTCTTTGGTGGACTTTAAAAGCCCTTGAAAGGTCTGCTTTCTGATCTTGGGCTGAGCGAGGCATGGTTAGATATTGATTGGCATTGAAATGGTCTTATAGAGCATCTCAGGAAACTAAGAAGAAAAGAGTGGTTTCCTGGGTTCTGGTCATCACCAGTCAGGGTCTAGGAAGCTGCTATGTTCATCATTGGCATTACACTTGGAGGAACGGTGGGAAGTTGGACCAACTCACCAGTATCCCAAGATGCAAGTACTGAGTTCCAGATAATTTAGATTTTGTCTCATTAGACTTGGTCCAGTGATGTAAACGAAATAAATCTTTCTTACTTCTCAAGACTATCTTTCTGTGCTACAGTTTTCTCCATTTTCTTTAGTGCCTCCTTTTGCTCCCCTGAGTGGTTCTGGTTCCCTCCCCTGACTCCCCCACACCTCCATTCTACTACTATAACTCCGCCTAGTGGAGAATGAGAATAGGCAACAATCCACATATCAAGAGAAGGAAATGGCAAATCAGTCCAGGACCTCTGCCAAGAAAACCCCAAACGGGGTTCCTGAAGAATCAGACATGACTGAACACTACTGAAGAACAATCACCACCACCACTACATAGCAGCTCCAATGCTGGCCCTGCAGTAATCATCTTGGTGGAAGATACTGAGTGCCTTCCTCTCCCTAACCTGTTTCTCTTTGATAACTTCCCCCCTGTTTATGTCCCTCCTAGGTTCCATTCTCAGCTATAAATTGTAATATACAGAAATGATAGCTGTCCAGGCAGGACAAAAACCATAACTGAAGTCTGTACGTGACTTGCCTAAAGCTACAATGATAGTTTCTTTACTCAAAATACTTAGAATGCGAAGGGATCTTTTGGTAAAGCCAAGAATTCTTTGAAGGGCCGTCATTTTTCTGATAGGAATTCCACAACTCCTCCTCTGTATAACTTTTTCAGAAGGGAGTGCCTTTTGTTTTTGTCAAGGATTTTAAAATGTTTTCTCATTTGATCCCCATAACATCCATGTGTGGGTAGGTGCTATTTTTATTCCAATTTTACAGACAAAAAGGTAAGAGCTAACATTCATATAACTCTTACTATGTGCCATGCACTGTGCTAAGCACTTTACAATTATTAAATCTCCTTTGATCCTCAAAACAACTCTATGAGGTAGTGCTATAATTATGCCCATTTTACAGATGAGAAAACAGACAAATAGAGGTTAAGTGATTTGCCCAGGATCATTCATACAGCTGGTAAGTGTATGAGGACATTTTGGAACTCAGAGCTTCCCTACTCCAGCCCCAGTCCTGTCCACTGCCCCACCTAGGGACTGATAAAGATAAAGATAAATAGTTCTGAGTCCAGAAGGTTTTTTCTTTTACAGTAAAAGCATCTAGTGGGTAGGTCCCACTTTGGACAACAAATGAAATTCACTCAGTGGGTTTCAAAGAAAGTACATTATTTTCAGGCAAAGTAGAGGTGTCTCAGAGAAATAAAGATGTGAAGAACCAAGATGAGGATGTAGAGATTTGGTTTCCAAACAGTGTCCAGGAGCAAAGGCTAGACTTCTTTGAGACTTTCCTTCAATTTCTTCATCTCTTATGGAATATCAACACCAATACTGGAGAAGAGAAAAGCAAGGGGTACATTTAATGCCAGATGCATATACAAATAAGACTTTGCCCAAATGTAGGCTTCATTAGTAACCCATCTATGCAATTGTTCAGTCAAGGAAGGGAAGAATCATTCAGCTAACCGAGAAGGGAGTGGTGTCTCCCCATAGCTCTGGCCTCAGGCAGCAGCGGACCAAGCAGCTCCTACAGCAGCCCACAACCATTGTTGGATGGTAAAGCCTCTGTGGATCTGAGCGGCTGATTCCTACCTCAGCCTTGTGTGGCAGCCCTGCCCCCACCTAAAGCCCCTGGGGTAATCGAGCAGTTTATCTGAATCTCAGCCCCCAGTGCTGGCTTGGGGGAACTGGAGGCCAGATGGTTGTGAAGAGGGAACTCTGTTACTCACAGATTCTGGGCACAAAATTTTCTGGATGTTCCCAGACCAGTGTACTTGCTTGATTGTGCCACCTTGGAGGAACTGAGATCTTACAGATCCCCAGACTACACCCTGTTCTTGACAAAGGATCCAAAAGTCAAATAACGGTTGGGAAAATGCCCAAAAAATGGAAAAAAGTAAGATTATAGAAGGTTACTTTCTTGGTGAACAGATATCTCCTCCCATCCTTTCAGAGGAGGAAGAACAATGCTTACCATCAGGAAAAGACATAAAAGTCAAGGCTTCTGTATCTCAAACATCTAAAATAAATAGTCAATGGTCTCAGGCCATGGAAGAACTCAAAAAGGATTTTAAAAATCAAGTAAGAGAGGTGGAGGAAAAATTGGGAAGAGAAATGAGAAAGATGCAAGAAAAGCATGAAAAGCGAGTCAACAACTTGCTAAAGGAGACCCAAAAAAATGCTGAAGAAAATAACACCTTGAAAAATAGGCTAACTCAATTGGCAAAAGAGGTTCAAAAAGCCAATGAGGAGAAGAATGCTTTCAAAAGCAGAATTAGCCAAGTGGAAAAAGAGGTGCAAAAGCTCACTGAAGAAAATAGTTCTTTAGAAATTAGAATGGAACAGATGGAGGCTAATGACTTTCTGAGAAACCAAGAAATCACAAAACAAAACCAAAAGAATGAAAAAATAGAAGATAATGTGAAATATCTCACTGGAAAAACAACTGATCTG
>JAQQSK010008056.1:0-13684 GCA_028658325.1 Potorous gilbertii | reverse complement strand
GGAGCTGTGAGATCATCCAACCATTCTGGGGAATGGTTTGGAACTATGCCCAAAGGGCTGCAAAAATGTGCATACCCTTTGACCCAGAAATATCACTACTAGGACTGTATCCCCAAGAGATTAGAAAAATGGGAAAGGGACCCACATGTGTTTTCAGGGGAAGAAATTAAAGATATCTATAATCATATGAAAAAGTGCTCTAAAGCAACTTTATATTTAAAAGAAGCTAGATGACTAAGTCATAGGGTATATCACAAAATAATCTAATCAGGAATTAGCCATACTATTTTATACTCAAATGCAGGACTAAATAAAGGAGTCCAGAGGAATTGTATGTAGCTTCATAGTCACTGACCCACATCTGGTGAGATCGGGAGGTATTTGTCCATAGTCACTCTTAATTCTTCTAGTGTTTGTTTCTCCTCTTGGATTTGAGGCAAGATTTTCTCTTCAGACATAGATCTTGTGGTAACACTATTAATGCTTATGGCATCCTCCTTGTTCAAGTCGCTACTATTGGCATTCATTAATAAATCAGTTTCTTTTGATGGTTGAGCTTTATTAAGTATGATCTCTTTAGATGAGGGTAATTTCTAGAAAGACAAACAAAAATTTATAATGCCTTAGGTTCCTAACATGTTTTGGTCCCATCCTACTTTTTAGCTTTTTCTTATCCCCAAACTTATACTAGTACATACTAGGTTTCAAACAAATTTTTTGCATCTACTAGGTTACATGTTCTATTATTTCAGCTTTCTTGAAGCTTTTGACAATTGCTAGTTGGGGAAATTAACTTATTTTAAAAGTTAGGAAGATCTTCTCATAATTCTTAGGAATTGAAAAGTATTGACAAGATCTACTTGAATAGAGGTCAGGAAATGTTCCCATCTTTGCTCTAGCAGCAATCTTTCCACATGGTAGACACTTACTTTAACTTTTTATCGAGCTTCAATTAGACAAGGTAGACAAGAAAAGAACCTAGTTTACCTTAGTAAATACTTAGCAGTTTCAAGTTTCTTCCAGTAATTTGAGAACCCCCTTTTTATCTAACACTACTTAGAATTTGTATTTGTGCGTGCCTCGTTTGTGTTTTAAGGTTTGTTAACATGAAGGCTAAAGGTTCAGTGGCAAAAAATGTTGGAAGAGGAAGTTCTTTGGAACTACCCATTTAGAGAATGAAGGAATATAGGTATTTATAGTTCCGAGAGACAGGGACACCAAGATAAGAATCTAATTATAGGCTAAGAAACAAAACTTCAGGTTAGACTACTAAGTATGGAAGTAGATATCAGATGGTATCCAAAAAGGACAGAAACCACAGAAATTATGAAAATGTTGCTTTGGTGGTAGAGAAACATGGTATTCAAGGGGCAGGGAAGAGGAGTAAAAGAAATAGATTTGGGGAGAGGGGCGGGAAATAGAGTTGGCCCCATGTAAGGTTGTCAGTCTGGGATTCAAGCTCAAAGTTTGTTGTGGCAACTTCTTGTGGAAATGAGGTTTGAGTATGTCCTGAGTATGAAGCAAATGGCTGATAAAGGGGCAGGGTACAAGGCACCACAGTCCTTTTGAAGAAATCTACCCATACTGAGGGGGAAGTAACTAGCTGGGTCTTTCATATGAACTTCATATTGTCCTTGCTTGTACTTTAACACCTTCCTTATAGATGGATCTGGGGGGCTCTGGACCTGGAGTTAGAAGACTGGAGTTCAAATATGACCTCAGATATTTACTAGCTGTATGGTTCTGGGCAAGTCCATGTGTCTACCTCAGTTTCCTCAACTGTACAATGAGGATGAAAAATAGGACTTAACTGAAGTTTGAGGATCAAGTGAGGTATTTTTTTTTAAAAGTACTTGGCACTTAGTAATTATTTAATAAATGTTAACTCCATTCTCTTTGCAGCCCTCCCCAAAACTGATTTGAATGTTGTAATCAGTAGGAGGAGAGGGGTGTGAATTTCCCTCTGCAGTAGATGGAAAAAAAAAACCTTTTTTTTTTTTACTTACATTACTCAGATTTACCTTGCTGATAAGCTTTCTCTGCCCTTTTCAGTTTTCCACCTTTGATTAGCATAGACACCACTTGTATATTATTAAAGTTAGTTCCCTTTCAAATACACACTTAAAGAAAAAAAGAATTTGTGTAGAATCCTTTAGTCTACCAGGGTTAGCTCTTAAATTTAGCCTCGAATTTAGAAGGAAATAGTTTTAAAAATTTAGAAGGCTATATGTACTGCAAAGTCAGTAAAACACCACTATGGACAGTGTTCAACACACCTAGGCTACTTACTTCTTTCTTATGAGCTCAATTGATAAGCTCTAATAGGATGCTATCAAATGAGACAGTTTTGAGCTATCGGACCCAGAACTGGATTGCTTTCACAACAGAATCAGAATTAGCTCAGACTATTAGTCAAAATTACCTCCTGTGGTACTTGTGGTCTACTTATTTTCTCTTGGCTGATAGGCTCACTTGAAACTGAAAATAAAAGCATTATTAATTAAAAACTAGAAGGTATCAACATGCATATCCTCCAATAAGCTAAACTAGTATCAGTAGTAACAAGATTTTGGACCAAGAGCAAATAAACAACTTCCTCTCATTTATCCTTCTAACTTTAAAAGTAATGACCAGTTCAAGGCAAGTTTCTTTTTCACAGAAAATGACCACATTGAATTCAGAGGTTTATTACTGTAAAATCTTTACTGTTAAGATGTCTAAAAATTCTAGCCTGTTTAGGAAATTTATAGCAACTCTACATTCAGCATCTCAACTCAACGCTATTCTTTAAGGCATCTGTTCTTTACTTTCTGCTGATTGGTACAATACAAATAGGTATTCTAAAGTAGCGTGCCATGATACAAAGGGCAGTGAATTTGGGGTCAGATGGTTAGGGTTCAAAACTTACTCTGCTATTTACTACCAATGTGACCTTGACCAAGTACTTTCTCCTTACTCTGAGGTAATTCATCTGTAAAATGGAGGAGTTAGATGGATCTCTCTCCATACCGTTCCAGTTCCAAATATTGTCTATTCTCCATCCAGTCTTAGGCTGACTACAAACATAATAAAAAGGTCTTAACATGAACATTTCACTAGGGGCTTCAAGATTAGAATTTTGTAGATCAGGCATCCATGTTGCCAAGAAAAGAAACCTGATATTTTGTTTTATTATAGCACATTTATATTATCTAAGTCTAGTACTTAGAGATTGTTTCTCCCATGTTCAGACAATGGGGCTACTAGGCTACATCAACTTGGGGGTAAAGAGAAAGAGACTTTGGTTTCTAACAACAAAAACAGCAGTTTTGGTTCAACTTTGGAGGTAATAGGAGCTTCTCAACTAACTCTGGGTCAAAGCTCTGAGATTCTGGAGTTACCTAGTGTGATACCTTAACGTCATTTCATTCCTAGCCAACAAGAGGGAGTTTTACATGAATTAGTAGGCAAACTTAGTCAAATCCAAATTCAAGTTTTAACCCATTAAACAGTCAGTACCATTTTACTTGGTCAATTTCAAACATGTCAGCAACCAGGACTATCTCTTCTTTCAAGAGGCTCCACTAAGTGCATCAGGGTCATTTCCAATTAAGGCAATGTTCACTTACTTTTGGCATTGAGCCTAGTCACAAGCTCTTTTGCATCAATAAGTATATTAGAGACAGCCTTCTCCAAGTGTGATAGGCTTGTTTTGGTTTCTGTAAAATGGAGAGTTTCTTTGCCAATAGTAGGTGTGTAGTCCATGCAGGCCTCCTTTATGCCAGTAGCAGTGATACGGCTAAAGCTATATCTAGCCATTTTTTCCTTCTCATTCCAATCTAAAGAGAAATTATGACTAATTACATGAATCTCAGAGACATTACATTATATTGGATGGAAGTACTCTAAGGAATTCCTTCTTAGCAGAAGAACACATGTGGCTATGCAGTATATGGCAAGAGTACCTGATTAGCAGTTAGAACACTTGAGTTTGAGTGTGTTCTGGCACAGCTGTAATGTTGGGCTGGTACTTTCAACAGTAATGTAGTTTATGCCTAGGTAGTACAGTGGCTAGAGTCAGGAAGATTCAAATTCAGCCTCAGATATTCACCCTGTCAGCCTCAGTTTTCTCATCTGTAAAACGGGCTGGAGAAGGACTGGCAAACCACCCTATTATCTTTGCCTAGAAAACACCAAATGGGTTCACAAAGTGTCAGACATGATGGAAAAATGATTGAACAGAATTGTTTCTTTATCTATAAGATGGGGGAATAAATAATTTTACTGTCTAACACACAGGATAATTGAGGACCAAGTGAAATTAGCATGTGAAGGGGCAGGCAAATTATCTAAGCTATCAAAAGTGTGAACAAATGAGCCAAACTTGTGGGTGTTGGCCAAAATGGCGGACTTAGGGAAATCCGACAGTATCTAAGAAGAATACAATACCAGTTGATATCCCCATATCCTTTCAGCCTTGTTTACCTCCTTTGCCTGTGCCTCCTCTGTATTTCCCTAGCCCTTTTATCCTACATTTATACATGTTCATATCGGTATTAGGTGCCACCATATTGCAACTTGAGCTCTGAGGGTGTTTTTTTGGAGGTCAGAGGAAGAAAAGAGGGAAAGTTCATATGTATCTAGAAGGGGACAAGGAAACCTTTCCCTACTCCAAATCCAAGAATTCTTCCACCTTACCTGAAACAGAAATGCAAAAAAAAAAAATTATTTGATATGAATGTGTTAGTGTTATATCTCCTTGTCATCTGAAGGTGTAAATGGTTTTAAGAAATAACAGCTTATTTTCAAGAAGTCTGTATGGAAGGAGGGCAGCAGTTCAGAGTTTGTGTAAGGATGGTGTAGACCAATAAAGGGTTAGGGAAACAATTACAGAGATTGTAAGGAGATAAGTCCTACATTAAGTCAAGTCATTAGTGAGATGGCAAGCTAGAAAGAGGTATGTCTAGTATGTTATTCTGATTGACAGAACTAGCTAGTCTGTATCACTACCTGCACCAAGACATGCAGGCTTTAATCCCAAGCACTCCCTTGACCTGTGACTCTGTTCCTTTTTCAGTGATTTGGGATTATGAAAAGTGTTTGAGATTCTCCCTCTCAAGTTTCAGGTCTTTGGGGCTTCTCAGTTTTGGGGGCCTTCTCAGTCATTCTCTGCAAAGCATTCTTCCACCAAAACCCAAACCGTAAATTAAGCCTAATAGAAAGTTAACTTATTGTAAATGATAAGGAAGTAGTGAAACATTTAGCTGGAAATCAGGTAGCTATAGAAGAGCATACTGTTTTCTGTGTAAGCTATTCCTACAGTTTGAGACTAAGTTGCAAGACCTTTTCCTTCAACAAAAGAAGGCTCATTTATCAGAAGCATTCAGTTATTATTTATGCTAAGGTGAACTGTCACAACGAGTTAACTTGTTAG
This sequence comes from Potorous gilbertii, assembly GCA_028658325.1. NCBI lineage: Eukaryota > Metazoa > Chordata > Mammalia > Diprotodontia > Potoroidae > Potorous > Potorous gilbertii. The sequence continues at coordinate 8,271 of JAQQSK010008056.1, read as the reverse complement.
AATTACTTCAACGAACATTTGTTAAGTATCTACTGTATACACAGCACTTTAAGGGGCTCTAGGAAAAGAGGAAATATTTAAATTACATGATTACATATTTAAAAGTAACAGTGAACTTAGAGGTCATTTAATCCAACCCTTTCATTTTACAAAAAAGGGGAATGAGGCTTATTGCAACACCATTCTACTCTGCAACCAGATCACAAAAATAACACCCACCTGTCCCAAGATATCATAGTGTAGTGAGGGGGAAATAGCTATAGATTTAGATAGCAGAAGACTTCAGGTCACACCCTGGGTTAATTTTTTAAAAGACCTTTTTAGTAAGTAATAACTCTTTGGGCCTTAATTTTTCTCATCTGTTGAATAAGGGAATTGGACCAGATGAGCTCTGAAGTGCCATCAACCTTCAAGCTTTAAAATACAATCAATTGCCACCCGCAATCAACTTTTCACCTATTTCTTATATTCTGTACTGCAACGTCACTCTTCTAGTCTTTGCTTGAACACACAATAAAAACCCTTCACTGAACAATAAATATTCCATTTCACATAATGTTAACGGTTCCCTATGCAGCTATATTATAATAATCACATACAGCTGTTGCAGCCATGGTTTATTTTCTTTTGTATATTTTCTTAAAAGGAGAGTAGCATTCCTGTATAGAGTAGAACACCCCCTACTCAATTAAAAGAATAAACCATTCAACACAGAATATCTCATTCTCCCCATTTACCTAGTAACAGTTTCTGAGAACACAGGCATTGAAGCTGCCTTGTCTTTCTCATCATATATATACACTTGGGTGGTGAGTGGGAGCTGAACCTTTATCAATGGCAGATGAAGCAAATAAACAATCACAAAATGAATTTCAAGGCTGCGGGCCAATGAAGGCCACAATGAAGGTAGGTGGCAGAATTAGGAAAGAGTCAGTGACTTGAAAGGTTCTGCTTTAGTTCTCACTTTGGGCAGCCCCACCTCACTTAAATCCAGTTCACCTGTATGTCCTAGCATCCCCTCCCTGATGTCGTGGTCCTCTTAGAGAAGAAAGGAAAAACAACAACATTACATCTGTAATTCTTGCTGACAGATCTTCATAGCCTTTCTGACTTTTCAATATTTGTTATTTTTTTAAACCATTAATTTATCTTCCATAGTTTACACAAGCTTAGCTGAATTATTTTATTACTATATAAATGAATTAGAAATTTAAAAGGTTTCCAAAGGATTCTTTCCTTAAAACAGTCCTCTGGAAAATAGAACTATTTCAATTTAGTGTAGGTAAACAGATTATGAACCACTTGTCAATCATTTACTAGATGCAATGTTGTGGGGGAAGGGAGAAAAAGAAATAAAGAAGGATAATAAGGTCAAGAGGGATTTTATTGGGATTAATGAGCCCTTCTTACTTCTTTCCTTTCCTGTAAGAATCTGGTCAGTCAGTTGGTTCATCTACTCATAGTAAGTTCCACCTGATTGACGGTCTCTATCTACATTGCTAACTAAAGTGATTTATCCTTTAATTCATGTGGTATTGCAAAAGTTGGTGATGTAAGAGTATCTCTGAGCAAATGATGGTAGAAAAGTAATTGAAATGACAAGGTTAAGGAAACTAGGGCTATGTGTGTGTGTTCAACTGTAGGAGACAGCAAGCTATGATATTTATATAAATGTCTTTGTAGAATAAATATAAAGAAATATTGAGGGGGGGTTACTTGCAACTGAGAGGGAAATTAAGAAAGACCTAATGTTCAGGGAGGTGGTGGAATTGAATGCTATTAGGGATTTTAAGGGGTGTAAATAAGGAGTAAGGGCATTCCAGGCTGGAGGGACAGCTAGTTGAAAAAGGAGACAGGCATTCTATGCTGTAGGTGAGGAATCAAAAGGAGGACAGCATATCTAAAATACTGAGTGTGTGAGGGGAGTAATGTACAAATCTGGAAAGGTAGGTTGGAGCCAAGGAGTGAAAGCTTTTAAATGCTAGACAGAGGAGCTCCCATTTGATCCTACGAGTCATAGGAAGAAGGCACTAGAATTTATTGAGTTGGGAAGTGGCATGGTTAGACTTTTGCTTTGAAAAAATCATTTTGGGAATTTTGTGGAGGATTGGACTATTAGTCTAATTAGGATGCTACTCCAATAGGACAGGTGAGAAGTGTTGAAGGCCTGAACTAGGGTTGTGGCAGTGAGGTTGGAGAGGAGGGGAGAAATGTAACCTATACAAAGATGGCAGTGCCCTTAGTGGAAATAAGAAAGTTCAGAAGTGTTAGGCAGTGAGGAAAAGATAATGAGTTCTGTTTTAGGGTATGATGTGGTGCCTATAGAATAATCAGTTTGAAATGTCCATTAGGCAGTTGATGATAATAAGATTGGAACTTAGAAGATAGAGAAGCAATAAATAATATATAGTTCTGCAAGTCACCTACAGAGAGATGAGCATTGAACCTTTATGAACTGGTGACATACATTGGTCTCTAGTTATATAATCCCTATCAATGGATTGGAGGTAAAGTTTGGAATTTTGTTAAGATCGTAAATTTTTATTAAACTTGGAACATTTTTATATATTATATTTTATAATTTACTCAACTTTGGCTAAGTGAGACTGGAATAATAAGATTTGGCATTTATCACATTGTAACTTGTAAATTGCTTTAGATGAATTACGGCATGTGATCCTTATAATAACTATGAAGTAGTGCAATCATTTTTATGACTACTTTTAGAGATGAGGAAGCAAACTCAGAGGAACAAAGTGATTTGCCCAGAGTAGTTGGTGTATGACGTATGAAATAAACTGGTTTCTCAGAGAGGTATTTGGAGAAATATCGTGAGAGTTGGTAAGGCATCTTGATTGTCCTAGAATCTCAAACTGAGTTTTCATATAGAGGTTATAATCACTTGACCTGCGTGGAGCTGAGCATAGTTGGGGTGGGGAATACTCGCTCTCCCAAAGATATCTGGCAAGGTAAAAAATTATATATATATATATAATCTATACATATATATGCATACATTTAATATGTAGACATCACACATATGTTTATAAATATACAGATATGTATAAATACATACAATACAACATTTACTTTGGAATACAAGGCTTCCCCTGATTGTTTCACATTAGAAGGCATTTGTGTGATGATACTAAAAAGCCTTGCTGGGCATTCAGCTGAAATCCATGTTCCTTTGTGGCCCTAGGGAAGCTAGCTGAGAAAATAATGCTGCTGAGAGAGTCATATGGACAGATATTGATATATTTGAAAATTAGGGACTCCTGAACTAAGTGTGGCAGATTGATTTCAACTACTTAGAAACTGAGATGGATTTGTCATCTCATCTATTTCAAATCCCCTCAAACAGTGTTGATTACAACTTATCCAGGCCTGTCCATCTGGCACTATTTTTTGTCCACCTCTTCCCGTAAGTTTGTCTCAGATAGTCTACCCACCATCTCAGAGATCTTTTTCACTTTCTCCTGACATTTCAACATTGTGTCACTGGTAAGCTTCTCTGGTTGCCCACCTGTTTATCTCCTTTTCTTTTACCCTGTGAGGAGCCCATATCCTCTTTGTATCATACAATTTCTTTTATTTCCATTCTTTTTGGAGTTCTCCCTCATTGGTTATGTGTGGTAGTCTGCACACATCCACATCTGAACGCCTTTGATGTCATCTATGTGAAATTCACTTTGAATTTTTTAGAGATAGCTGTAATCCATGTCTTAGCGTCATTAGCAACACTAGTTGAGTGTTGATAATTAAAAAGGATGGGCGTTTGCTTTCTTGAGAAGCTTTTAGGTCAGTAAAAAAGCATTGCAGTTCCTCTCCTTCCCTGAGGTAACAACTCTGGACCCAATTCATTGTCCATCTATATTGTCTGTCTTAGATATACATACTGATGTACAAGCTTCATAAGGTCTTCATCCAACTGTGTGTTGTGATCTGCACAGTCAATATTGAAACATCAAGATTTGGTCTGCCCAGACTCTTTTGAGTGCATACAAATCTCTTCCAGGAGGTTCTCCAATATTCATCGGTTTGATGCAGTTAGCACACTGCCATCCACAAAAAGAGTCATCTGGAAGAGCTTACTATCCAGAGGACTCTGATGCATCTGTTCTACAACAGCTGAAAAATTTGGTCAGTATACATTTCCTTGCCTGATATTTTGTCATTAAAAAAGTGTTAAATAGGGTTTTATTTTTGTTTTGTTGATTTTTGAGGCAATTGGTGTTAAGTGACTTGCCCAGGGATACAGAGCTAGTAAACATCTAAGGCTGGATTTGAACTCAGGTCCTCATGACTCCAGGGCTGGTGCTTTATCCATTTCACCACCTAGCTTCTTTTGAACAGGTTTTTAACAAATATATATATTTTCAAGAAATCTTGAATATTTTAAATATATGGATGGAATTCTGTGAAATACTGTTTTCTTTTCAAGTACTTCTTTTTTTCCTTTTTCTAATTATTTATATATCTATTTTTAGTTTTCAACATTCACTTTCAAAAGATTTTGAGGTCTAGATTTTCTGCCCTTGCTTCCTTGGCCCTCTTCTGAAGACAGCATGCAATCTGATATTGGGCATACATGTACAATCACAGTATATATATATTTCTTCATTAGCCATGTTGTGAAAGAAGAATCAGAACAAAAGGGAAAAATCATGAGGAAGGAAAAAAGAGAGAGAAAATAGTATGCTTCAGGCTGCATTCAGACTCCATAATTCTTTCTCTGGATATGCTTTGCATTTTCCAACATGAGTCTTTTGGAACTGGCTTAAATCATTGTATTGCTGAGAAAAGTTAAGTCTATCATAGTTGGTCATCACACAACATTGTTGTTACTGTGTACAGTGTTCTCCTAGTTTGATTCATTTCACTCAGCATCAGTGTTTCTAGGTTTTTCTGAAATCCACCTGCTCATCATTTCTCATAGCACAGTGGTATTCCATTACATTCATATACCACAACTTGTTCAGCCATTCCCCAATTGATGGGCATCCCCCCAATTTTCAATTCTTTGCCACCACAAAAAGAGCTGCTATAAGTATAGGTGGGCCCTTTTTTCTTTTTTATACTCTCTTTGGGATACAGACATAGTAGTGGTACTGCTGGACCAAAGGGTATACACAATTAGTCTTTTGGGTGTAGTTCCAAATTGCTCTCCAGAATAGTTGGATCAGTTCACAAGTCTAGCAACAATGCATCAGTGTTCCAGTTTCCCCACATGTTCTCCAACATTTATCATTTCCCATTTTTATCAGATTAACCAGTCTGAGAAATGTGAGGTGGTGCTTAAGAGTTGTTTTAATTCACATTCTCTAATCAATAGTGATTTAGAGCATTTTTCATATGACCTTAGACAGCTTTAATTTCTTTCTCTGAAAACTGCCTGTTCACATCCTTTGACCATTTATCAATTGGGGAAAGACTTGTATTCTTATAAATGACTCAGTTCTCTCTATATTTTCAAAATGAGGCTTTTATCTTTTTTATCTATTATACTGGCTGTAAAAATTGCTTCTCAGCTTTCTGCTTCCCTTCTAATTTTGGTTGCACTGACTTGTGCAAAAACTTTTCAATTTAATGTAATCAAAATTATCCATTTTGCATTTCATAATCTTCTCTATCTTTTGTTTTTAACAAATTCTTCCTTCTCTATTGATCTATTAAGCTATTATTTGATCTCCCAATTTGCTCATAGAATTACCCTTTATGTCTAAATTGTGTACCCATTTTGACCTTATCTCTTTATACAGTATAAGATGTTAGTCTATGCCTGGTTTCTGCCATCCTATTTTCCAGTTTTCCCAGTAGTTTTTGTCAAATAGTGAGTTCTCATCCCAAAAGCTGGAGTCTTTAGGTTCATCAAACAGTAGATTCCTATAGTCATTGATTACTGTGTCTGGTGTACCTAACCTATTCCACTGATCCACCACCCTTATTTCTTAGCTAGTACCGAGTAGTTTTGATGTTTGCTGCTTTATAATACAGTTTTAGATCTGGTACAGCTAGGTCATGTTCCTTTGCATTTCTTTTCATTAATTCCTTTGATTGAATCAAGTACTTTTCCATAATCAACAAACAATATACACAGTGTGATGTTTATATTATCAACATTGACAAAGATGTGATCCATTGTTGAAGAACACTTATGAAAGCCTCCTTCTTTTCTATCAATACTCTCATTGAGAATGCTCTTGATTTGTATATAAATGACTCATAAAGATTTTGTATACATGGGAGAGTAGGCCTGCAGATCTGCAGTTATTGATGTGTTGGTTGCCTTTTTTCCACACTAATAATAAGGTCCAGTATGTTTTATGCAACTTTAGTATGTTCACCTCCTTCAGATACCTCAGATACCTTCGGATTCCCTCAATGCTTTCATAACTATGTCACCTCGAACACGGTTCACCTTTAAATATTTTTGTCCAATCCAATTGCTTTTTCTATATTTTTTCCCTTTCATAGTATATCTACCTCTTCTAAATACACATTTAGGATGGTAGTGGTATGATTCAAATGGGATTATTAAACTATATTTGATGGAGAAAATAGTTTCTCATAATTATTTTTGTATTTATTTTCCATTTTTATTCTATAGCCTTCCTTCAATTTTCATCCTTAAATACCCTTGTGAGGGTATTGCTTAGTTGGATGTTTCAGTAAGTTTTCTTTAAATTGGTTTTCCCTTCCACTATTTTCCTATGCTTTAAATGATGCTATCTGTAGCCATTCCTTATCCTCCTACTAAGATTTTATAGCATAATCTGGTATTGCCTTTGACAACATTTTTCTCCCCGTGACAAATAAATCTGAGATCTTTTGGACTCCTCTTTGTGACCTTCAATTTGCATAGATTTTAAACTCCTGTATAAAATTACTCTAGTTAGTGTCTATGCCATTTCTGTTGTCAGTTTCTCATATTTTAATGTCAGTTGATTGTTTAAATAGTTCAGAGCTGTCTCAATTGTCTCCCATATATTTTTTAACTACTACTCTTTTTTTAAAGTCACATTCTGATCTTACCTCCAACAAATTGATGGACTAACTATACACAAACAACTAATTCAGAGATAATTCCAGTATCAATTAGAAGTCATTTCTTATCTGTTAAAATCTATTTCATTTGTTGTTGTATTATCTGATGTTTGCCATGTCTGGCATTTATCAATTCTTTTTATCAAAATTAGTGTTCATGATATAGAAGTCTGGGACTCCTATATAATCTCTGTCTTTGGGTTTTCTCACTCTTCTTCCTGTACCATGCTGTCATATCTATATCTATCTACTTCTACATTTTTCTATCTTCATCTTCAATGAAATCACAAAATTATCAGTGTGTATGGTAATTTCTTCTGTGAAGAACTTTTTGCCTCTTTGTTCTCAGCAATTCATGCTGTTTAACTCATTATTTTCATGGTATTCTTTCTGCAAATTCTTATTGTTATAGTACATTATTTATCAATATATGGTATTGACTAATTGATTAAATATCCCATAAAATAATGTTTCTAGTTGCCTTTGGGTATACAATAAAATACATTTTGCCAACTCCTTTGTTTGCCTCCCCAAAGAGTACCTGTAACCTGTCCTTAAAATTTTACAGTTTCCTTTCTTCTGGTTTCATTTATAGCAAGAATATCAAGTTGGATATAATTTAGGTCCTTTAGCCCTACTTTTTGGTTATTGTATAAAGATATTGCATTTAGAGTAAGACTGGTCAAAGTTACATAAAAATACTGAGCTTTATTTATTGATAGTCTAAAAACTCTGATATTTAATCTCCTCTACTTCTTTTCTCACTACTTTATTACCATTATGTAGTAGCAGGAGGTGTCATAAGGACTAATGGCCATTTCTTCTTTTTCTTTGTTTCATAGGTTGCCATGGCCAAAAAAACTCCTTCATCACTAGGTGGTGATGTGTCTTTATAGTTAGATGATGTGTCTCTATAGTTAGATGATGTGTCTCTATAGTTAGATGATCCTTAGAAAACTCTGTTAGCTGATTTCTGGGATCATCCTCATCCTTTCTAGTACATAGAACCTGACAGAGCTTGCACTCTGCTAACACAGTACTGTTCCAAGCATTCTTCTTATTTATTTATTTATTTGTTTGTTTGTTTATTTATTTATTTTTAAATGTTCTACAATCACTTCCTTAAAATTAAGATTTTATCGCCCCCACACCTTCCCCCTGCTACCCCACTCCCTCCCCATGACAGCATACAATTCTGTATAGGTTCTATATATACTTTCCTAT
>JAQQSK010008054.1:0-13685 GCA_028658325.1 Potorous gilbertii | reverse complement strand
AGAGGACTGAGGGGTCAAGGTACTGGAGGTCACAGTGCCGATGAAGAGTAGGCTTTGGTAAGGGAAAGCACAGAGAGGTGGGAAGCCAATAGATTTTAGTCACGTAAGGGGATTTCAGAATTCTTGTACATGGAGGTACATCTGTGGCTGATGGCAAGATCAAGGGTATGACCGTCTTTATGTATGGTTGAGGTGGGGTGGAGCAGTAGCTCATGGGAATTGAGTCGACTGAAGAACTGGACAGTTGGGGTGTTTCAGCGAGAATCAGTATGGATGCTGGAGTCCCCTAGTTTTAGGGCATAGGTTGTGGAAGAGACAAAAAAAATTTTTTTTGATCCAGGTACCAAGCTCATTGAGAAAGGAAAGGGAATGACCTGGGGATCTCTAGGCACTAGCTACTAGAATTTTGATTGGGTGGGAATGAGAATTTTATGGATGAGAAAATTGAGGCAAACGGGGTTAAATGACTTTCTCAGAACCATACAGGTAGTAAGTGATTCAGGCCAAATATGAATTTACAGATATGAGTTTGATTCCAGGCCTGGCACTGTATCCATTGTAACAGCTAGCCACACTTAAATGGGCTAGAGAAGGAAATGACAAACCATTCCAGCATCTTTGGGGTAGTGAGGCAGTGCATTTGGTAGTGTGCCAGGCATAGAGTCAGGACGATCTGAGTTCAAATCTGGCCACAGACATTTACCAGCTGTGTGATTCTGGGCAAGTCACTTAATCCTGTTTATCTCAGTTTCCTCACATGTAACATGAGGCAGAGAAGTAAATAGAAAACCACTCCAGTATTTTTGCCAAGGAAACTTCATATGTGGTCATGAAGTGTTGTGCACGACTGAAATCAGTAAATAGCAACAGCATCTATGAGTACTATGAACCTGGAATAATATTCCATTAATTAATTCCTTAGTTTTTTGTGCCATTCACCAACCAATGGGCATGAGTTCTTTGCTTTTCTTTAGGTCCTTTAGAATCAGGAAGTTTGTTTTGCATGTGACTATTCCTTCACTGCTATTTTTTTCCTCTTAATCCTTTTTTTGTTTTTTTTACTGTCCTAGTCTGTTCTCCTGTTGCGTTTGACAAATGTTTACACCATACTCTGTATACGTTTATGCACGTGCACACACACACATGTGCCAGTGTGGCTGAGGCTTATCTAATGCCTGTTTTCCCCTCTTGCCCCCCACTCTTCTCCAAGTTTCTGTATTTATCTTGAACACTCTCTTTTATAATGCCCTTCGACAATCAGTCCACCCTTGGGGATCTTCAATTTTTCTTGTCTCTCACTGAAAACTTTAAGATCCTAAAGGGACACAGTTTTTCTCTCCTTATTACAATATTAACGTGATGCCATCATAGAGCCACATAGCTCAAGCAAATTTACCTTCCAGAGTTTCTCAGAAGTCTTGTGTTTGTATTTCACAGTTCCTACTCATCTCCTATGTCTTGCTCAGCAATACTTCAAGGTCTTCTATTCCATTTTTCCCTGGACAGTTTTCCTCAGCTTTGCAATTTAAGTAATCCTTTGTCATAAGCCTATGTTTTTGCCTTTTGGAATATTGTATTCCAAGATCTCCTCATTTGTAGTGTATGCACCCAGGTCTTATATGATCCTAATTGGTTTCTTGACCTTTGAATTCCTTTTTGGCCTGTTGCAATAATTTTTTTTCTTTGGCTATGACATTCCTGGGACTTTTCCTTTAGAGATTTCTTTCAGGAGGGAGTCTGCTTATCCTCACGTTACCCTTTGGTTTGAACAAATCTGGACCATTTTCATGTATTCTTTCTTGGATTGGAGTTTCCAGGTCTTTTAGATTTTAAATCATAATTTTCAGAGAGTCCAATGATTTTTAAGTGATCTGCCTTTCACTTGCTTTCCAAATCAGTTGTTTTTGCTATCAGGTATGTTTGCTGATTTCTCTTTTGTCCATTCCAGTTTTCAGGGAATCTAGTACCTCATTAAGATTTGCCTCCTTTTCCCTCCACTCATTTATTTTTCTTTCAGTTCTTTCCTCCGGGACTTTTATTTCATTCTTTATCTTGCTTCATTTTTTCCCCTAAGTATTGATGTAGTCCTTGTGGAAAGTCCCTTTTATTCCTTGGAGTCTTGGGTTCCTCATGGATTTGTGGATATCTCTGGATATATTGTAATTTCTCATAGTTGTCCATATCTTCTTTGGTTTACTCATCTCTCCAGCTCTAGGTCTTGAGTTTGCGCTTTACAATGTTGATATTTCTCCTTCATTCTTGAAGAGGACCAAGGATATCAGGAGAGTGATGATCTGACTCAAAAGTGAATTGGATTTAAGCGAGGCAGAGCTGTGTAAAGTCATCAGCCACACTCTCTCCTCCAGAGTCATTGAGTGGCAAGACAGAAGTCAAGGTGGTGGACAATGGCCATGGATGCAGGGGGTAACCTTGACCTTTCCAAGCTAAGCACTTTCCTTGAACTCACTTTGTCTGAGGCAATGCCTAGACAACAATTAAAGACCAGGTTGGAATTGAGATGAAAGATGGCCCAGTTTATCTTTACAAAAGAATCGTCTGGGAGGGGAAGAACCTCAGTTTCTGATCAGAATAGAAAACAATTTGCTATTTGGCTCCCACTTTGAGCCATTAAATCCCAAACAATCAGAAAGTGAGACTTGGACTGGAGCCTTTTATTGGCCAGTCTGTGAAAACCAGAGTGGTTTGGGTTTAAAGGCATAGTCAAGGAGCTCCATATGAATCACAATGGACTTTTTCAGAGCCTGTTTTTCTAGAACTATATTTCAAGAAATCACAAATGAAACTGGACCAGACCAGAGTTGTCCCAGCTTTTTGAAAAAATAGTGATGGAACAGAGAAGAGTCTAGCCCCCAAATCCCAAGATAACTTGCAAAGTATAAGTGGCCAAAAATTATATTCCTTTTGACAAACCATGACACCCCATGTAGACAGAGGGACAGAAGGAGGAGGAAGAGAAGGAGAAGGTGGAGAACGAAGGAGACGATAGTCAAAGGAGAAAGGAGGAGAAGGGGGAGAAAGAGAATAAGAAGCAGAGGAGGAGAAGAAGAAGATGAAGAAGAAGAAAAAGTGGAGGAGAAGAATAAGGAAGAGGAGAAGAAAAAGGAGAAGTAAGGAGATGGGAGACGAAGGAAAAGGAAGAGGAATGGGGAGAAGGAGAAGAAGAGGAAGATGAACAAAAAGGAGAAGGAGGAGGAGGTACAGGAGGAGAAAAAGAGTAGGAACAATAAGAAGAAGAACGAGGAGGAAGAGGAGAAGATGAAGGATTATAATAGCAGCGTTGCCCAACTTGAACTGGCTGGCTGGGTCTCCAGGGGGCAGCTCGTACTACACACAGACCCAGGCTTTTTGCCTCTGTTCAGGCAGACATCTTTGCCAAGAGTCTACTATCTAATTTCTCAGAGACCTTCTTGCTTGAACTGCCAAGCTAAACTAGTCACTTCTATTTTTAAAAATATTGTAATGATGTGAGCTGTGAAAGCCTTAGCTACTGTGATTACTCCAAAGGAGCCATGATGAAAAATGCTATTTATCTTCACAGAGAGAACAAATAAACTCAGAATGCAGATTGAAGCTTACATATTTTACTGCCTTTTTTCTTTTTCTTTTTTTACTATTTTCTTTCATTTTTTAGCAGCATGATAAATATAAAAATATGTTTGCATAACTTCACTTGTATAATTGATATCACATTGAGAGTTCAGTGGGTGGGGGAAGGGCAGGAGAAATCCAGTAATGGGAATTCAAAATTTTTTTACACAGTGAATGCTTTTATCAGCAAAATTTTGTAAACTGAATTTCAATGACAAAATTTTGCTTTTCTTTATAATGAATGAATTCTGTGCCTGAAGTGGGAGAAATAACTAAGCCCAAGATATTCTACTTAGGCTTAAATGTGTGCACAGAAGCACTGTGAATTTTAATGACCTAAGAAGTAAGAAGGCAAAAATGCAAGTGAAACCCCTGTAAATTCAAATGGTTCTTATACTCAGTTGACAAGCACTTGTTAATTACGTAGGATGTGCCAAGCCCTGTGCGTGTTCAGATACAAAGAAAGGCAAAAAGAACCCCTGCTTTTGAGGAACTTATATTTGCATCAGGGAGAAATCATGTCAATAAATAGGTATATAAAAGATCCATACAGATAGATAAAACGGAACCTTAGAAGAGAAGGGTCGAGCATCTGAGGGAGAACTGGGAAAGGCTTCTATTAAAAAGTGGTGAAAGACCCAAGTTATACCTTGTGGTATAGCGGAACCTCAAGAAATGTTTGGTGAATGAAAAATATTTAGCATCTTCTGTCACAGCCAACATTTTTTTTAAATATATGTAAGATTCTACCTGTTGTGGTTTTAGATCTAATACCTTCGCAAGCATCTTAAAGCTCTCCAGAAGATGGAAGAAGAGAAATGTTAAATCAGATTTGTCTTTTTAGTGATATAGTTTCTTTCTTTCCCCCAGTGGTGCCAAAGTATACAAACTGAAAAAGCCCTGTTGAAAGAAAACATCAAACAATATAAGAGGAATGAATTATGTCAGCTGCAAAACATTACAGAACTGGAAGAAGAAAATCTCTACTACCAGAAGCAAATTTCCTGTTTGAGGGAGACCCAGGTAAGTGGATCCCATATTCCATCCACTGTGGTTACTGGAGGCTCCAAATGGACTTCAGTTATCTTGTAGTTTTCTTCTTGAAACGCCTGACAGATAGAAAGGTAGAAGATTTATTAGATGTCTACTACTGGACACCAGGGACACTAATTGAAGAGAAAGAGACAATTGCTTACAGTCTAGTTGTAGAAGAGAAAACAAAGGGGAGGAGGAAAGGGGCTGGGGGCAGTTAAGTGGTGCTGGATATTGAGCATCACTGGAGTCAGAACCACCTTAGTTCAGGTATGGTCTCAGATACTTACTACCTGTGTGACCCTGGGCTAGTCACTTAATATTGTTTCTCTCAGTTTCCTCATCTGTAGAATGAGCTGGAAAAGCCAATTGAAAACCACTCCTGTGTCTAGCTATGCCAAGACCAATGAGGTCACAAAGAGTCGCCTGAGATGGAAATGACTGACAAACAACAGTGGAAGGGGGTTGGGAGAGGACAGAATTGCTGAGGTGTAGTAGAGCATTCCACAGAGGGAGCTGATCCTGAAGCAAAGGGAACGTGGCTGGGGCCCCTCAAGTAAAGGGCATCTGGGCCAGGGTCTCACCCATCTGGAGAGCAGTGACCAGTCATTTTTTCACTAGAACAGAGCTAGAGCTAGGCAGACATTTATGTATCTCATGCAAAGGTTGAGAATTGTGCCCCTGGAAATTGCTAACTCCTGAATACTTAGAGGCACGAAGGGAAAGCGTGGTTTAACAGCAGAAAAATAAATCCCTCCTCACCATGGAAGATGGTATTGGAAGAGAATCACTCATTGTTGCCTGCTGTTCATCTGCCCTAGATACCCCTCCCCACCCCCATGAAATGGGCTCTACTGTAGAACAGCCATCTGACTTGAAGTCTTACTTAGAAATGATTTGTTGAGAAAGGATTTGGACTTTGACATCTTTGATAGCGGGGTTGGGTCATCCAGCCTCTTGGTAATAAGACACTTCTGAAACTTGACATCACTAGGTTGGCATGGGCTTCTGATCGTGGCCTTGTTCAATGGGTTTTGAACCCCAAGGATGGGGCAGGGGGAGTACCTTCCAAGAAACCTTTGGATGGGTGTTACTTCTTGATCAGCTAGTGTGTGCATTGTCTTTATTTTAAATCTCTGACTCTGAAATACTCCACATAGTATTTGAAAGGAAATACTCAATGTTTTTGGGTGGGCATTTAAAATGAGAACTTCCCAAGTATCCTGTGAACATAAGGTGCAAAGTCTGAGTGTTTGGCAGGTTTTGTAGCAGATGTGATGATTTTTGGTTTTGTGTGTGTGTATGTGTTTCTGTGTGCCTGTGTGGGTGCCCACGGGCAGGGGGGACAGATCATATGAAACCCTCATCTTTAGTCCTTACTTTTAATAATATTTTAATCAAATTTCTATTGAATCCTGCCTTTATATCAACAATTTCCAGGCAGTCCCCTCTTCCCAATGGTCTCCCCCACCCCAAAATGGCCAACAAGCCATGAGTGCTTTTCAAAGTGTCACCCAAGATACCTCAAGATCCTTTCTTGCCTTAATTAAATTCAGTGCTCGTTATGTTCCGGGCATCGTGGGAGAGACTATAATACTCTTAAGGACAGCAAGGAATAAACAGATTCTTCTCTGAGTCATTGTTCATGTGCTGGAATCCTGATATGGAGCCTAGAGATGGGATTCTAGCCTGTTCTGCTAGTGCCACATGTTTGCTATGCTCTTTGGGTACGCCTTTTGGTTTTGTGTTCCCAGAATGCAACACACAGAATGACCCAGAGAAAGGACACACTTCATGAGTGAGTGCTTGTTGAATTGGACCTATTGACTTCCAGAGTGCTGCTCATTGTACTTGACTAAATGTTCCCTTAGAACACTTTTCTCAGACTATTCCACTAGATCATAGGTGACAAGAGCTCTCGGGTGACCAGGAGCAAGTGTCCTGCCAGTGGTATAAGTCAGGTGGGCCAGAGCTGTCATTTAGAGCAGAGAACCATGCAGCTTTTGGCCATACATTTAGGTAAATGAAGTCAAGTAGCAGACTTCAGGAACAGACAGGTTAACAGACTCAGAAATAGGGGACCCGGGCAAGAAGTCTGAGCAACGAGAGTGCTGAATTCAAGCAAGAGGGGCTAATAGGAACCAGCAGCAGGAATGGAGCTTAATACCAAGCTACAGGCTTGTAACCAAGAGCTCTCTGTAGACTTCCAGCCCAGAATCAGAATTGGTCTTTGGCTAGGGTAAAAACAAGGTATTTTTGTCTTTAAACCTTCGTTTTAAATGCCGAACCTAAATGCTGATGAAGATTAGCATTCCTACATAACAAGTAGAATAGAAAAAGAAGATTGTACATCGAACACTGCACTGCAGCTATTGCTTAGAGGTTCCCTTTACTTTTAAGCATAAGATACATTGAATGTTGTAACTTGCAAAACTATCCTGCTTGTCTTCATCTCCTTCTGTTCTCTTCCGTACATTTTTTAAAAATGTTTCAATGGCCCTCTTTTATTTCTTTCTAAAAACCCCATTGCTGTCCCTTTCTCTCTTCTCCAACTTCCCCCCCTCCTACAATACACATACATGCAAGCCCATTCACACATTCACCCCTACCGTACATACACAAATTAAAACAGAACCCTTGTAAAATATGCATTCAAGCAAAACAAATTGTCACATTGGCCACCTCCAAATATGTGTATGTCTCCTTCTACACCTTATATATAATTATCTTGGTTCTGTTTACCCCAGTGCTTCAGTTCATACAAGTCTTCCCAAAGTTCTTTTTCATCGTTTCTTACAATGCAATGATGATTTTCCGTTGCACTCATATTCATGCATTTGTTCATTTAATCTCCAAATGATAAGCTATACATCAGACTGAGTTCCCTGAGAGCTAGCAGTTTTTCTATTTTTGCTTTTTCTTTGAATCCCAGACACTTAACATAGTGGGTGGCAGTGACTGATAGTAGAATTGACTCCCTTTGTTTCCAGTTCTTTGCCATAGGAAAGAGCTACTATACATATATTTGTACATGAGTCCTCCTCATTCTTTCATGTTTTGGGGTTATTGGCCTGATAGCAGTATCACCAACTCATAGTCACAGTTTAGCGTCTTTGGAACGTGGTTCCAGATAGCGTTCTAAAATGGCCAGACCAATTCACAATTCTACCAATAAGACATTAGTATGCCTGTTTTCCTGCAGCAGTTGTGATTTCCCCTTTTCATCATCCTGAAGGATATGAGATAGAACATCAGAGTTGTTGTACTGTGCATTTCTGAAACTTTTAGTAATTTGGAGCATTATGTCACAAGATTGTTGAGAGCTTGGATATCTTCCTTTAAGAACTGCCTGTTCCTATCCTTTGGTTCTTATCTATCAGGGAATGTCTCTGAACAAGGCAGTTTCTAGCATAAATAAGGGGGGGGGGGCAAAATTCAGAACTCATGAGCTGCACAGGATAAGTAGTTGGTTTAGGAAAAAGACATTTTCTTTTCATTTCAGGTGGAGTATGAAGGCTTAAGATGTGAAGTTCAGAGGAGAAATGAAGAAATTGAGCTTAGAGACAGTTGTCTGGCTGAAGTCACTCGACAGAAGGTGATCTCTGACCGTCATCTAAAGGAGGCCTTGGAAACCCTCCAGAGTGAACGAGAACAAAATAATGAGCTGCGCAGGGTGCTGTCTGAGCACATCAATACCTGTGATTTCTTAGGGACTCTGCTGACAAATTTCGGTGACCTGAATCGTTGTAATGATGACAACCTGAGCTTTGGCTACAACAATCAAGTCTTCAGCAACCCCAGAGAAAACATGATGTCCATGCGTCAAAATAGCAACAGCTTCAGGTCCCCGCCTGGTTTAGTGCATGATCTTTCGAGTGAGCTCAGTTTATCAGAGATTCAGAAACTGAACCAGCGGCTTCAGCAGGTAGGAGAGCTCTTTTCTGTGTGTTTGTCAGCTAGGCAGCATGAGGATCTAAACGTAAATGAATCTCTTAGAAGAGTTCAGCACGGCAATCCAAGGTGGCAAAATTCTTCTGAGAAGTACTTGGCTGGCTTTCTTTTGCTGAGCTGTGTATAGACTTCCTTCAGTGGAACAAACCCAATGGCCTTAGTGTACCTTTGTCTCCAGGGCTTTCAAAGATGAGAATAGGTGAGGAGTGCTAGTAAGGCTCAGCAGTGGCAGACACATCTGCAGATATGATGAAAAGGGACTAGGATGTGGAAAGTCAAAGGCATTTTCTCCAGAAAACATTTTTCCTGAAAAAATGCAGACTTTTGGAGCACGTCTTTAAATAAGCCAATGAGAAAATACTTTCGAGGTGGTCGAGGAGTTGTAACCTTACCTCTCTGAGACTTGTTGCAGAAACAAGATGTCCTCGATTTTGCTCTCCTGGCATTTGGAAGATCATATGATAAATTCTTAGCCATTTGACAACTCAGACATTTTCTTCAGAGAGATTTATGTGAAACATCTTGTTTCCCATGCTTCCATGGGTATTTTGACCTCTCACTTATTCTTGAAAAAACTTTGAGAAGTTAGTGATTGGTAACAATTGTTCTGCTTTTCAGGTCCAGGAAATCAGGTTTAAGATGAATTTGAAACTGCCTATCTCTGAGTCTGTTCCACTTGAAAACGTACATGGCAGTAGTAAATGTTTGTTGAACTGAATTGACCTATTAGGAATATTCCAGGCTGAACAGTTTTTGCTAAATCAGACTGAAACCAGTGTGGCCCATGACAATAAATGAAACGTATCCCAGCATAACATCGTTAGATAACTAACTAGCTGGCTAGACAAATGAGAGAGCAAACATTTATTAAACGTCTACTATGTTTCAGACACTGTAGAGAGTTCTAGGGATACAAATACAAGAAAATAAGACAGCATGGGCCTTCCTGGACTTTGCTTTCCAGTGGAGAAACACATTGCCACAAAAGGATAGTGGATCACCTTAGCTTTCCTGCTCTAAAAGAGCTAGATTAAAGTACCGAAAACTTGGGCTCTTAAATAGACTGGATAAAGAGGCAGGCGCTAGAAAAGGCAGGATGGTACACTGGAAAGAGCCCTGTTTCAGGAGTCACAGGATCCCCAGGAGGACCTGTGTTCAAATCCTGCCTCCAGCACTTAATGACCACCTGTGTGACTCAGTAAGAGAAAATCTAATTATGACCAGATAATCTCTGAGTCCTTTCTACCTCTAGATCTTGAAGTCTTTGAATCTGCCCCTTTATGGAAACAGGCCTCCCATCCCTTGTCTGTTGCTGGTAGCATTTAACTTAGCCTGGCTCTAGTGTCTTAAAAGTATCTGAAAAAGCACTGCCTCAGAAAATGCTGTCCCCACTGTCCCATGATGGGAAAGACTTTTTCCTAATGAGAATGGGACCATAATGTACCTTTGCTTCTAAACTGCTGAGTTGTTGTAGCTGCTGACACTTCATTTAACAGTGAGTCAGCTCTTTTTCTTAAAGAGGATTGTTTTTTAAAAGAATATTTGCCTCTGGAAAATTGCTTGCCCCACTCTCAACCATTCCCACTTTTGTGTCAGAAGAAAATGTTCTTCTGCAGCATAAATAATGACTCTACCAAGCCCTTCTTGGAGTCGGAGTCCTGCAATGGAGGCTGAAGGTGCTCTTCTAGCGCCATGCAGGGAAGAGCCTATGTGAACAGGCCTTTTTTGACTCAGGTCCATGCTAGGTAGCATAATTGCATTTAACCATGTTTCTTCTACTGTAGCAGGACATTGCTGAGACTTTGAAGTCAAAAATTTCCTTTGAAGACAAGGCATAGCTGGCCACAGCCAGTAGTCTGGTCAGTCTAGATAGACAAAGGTCAGGTTCTGCAGATTCAGGCTACAGGAGTAAACTTTAGAGTAAAGAATCCTTGACCCACCAGTTACCAAGCAGGGGAACAGGGAAGTCTTGCTGCAGAAGGTGCCTTTATAAGGGAGCATCAAAGGAATTCCTTGGACAAACAGGAGGCAGACTATGCCAGGGGGAGACACAGGAGTCCAAATCAGTGCCAGGAAAGTCATGTCGTCTGACGGGAGTGGAGAGTGTTTGGGTGTAAGTCCCAACAGAGCAGTCCAGAAAAGGGTTGTGGTGGCAGGCCACGGGGGCCTTGAAGAATGACAGCTGGAAGAGTGGTTTTTTGGTTCACTCTTCCCTCTCTGCAAATCATTCTTTAAGAAACTCCTGAGATAATGTTCTTAAGTCACAGACAGGTCTGGCTATCTTATTCCCTTGATCCAGAACTTATAGGGGCCTCTGAGGATAAAGACAAACATTGTAGGTTGACACTTAAGGCTTTTCCCATGTCCACAAAGGTCCAATAAACCCTTACCTCACAACATTCCCCATCTTGCCATCTCTATCCCAACTACACTGTATCAGCAGGTGTTCCTCCATTCAACACTTGGACCCCAGTTCCAGGAAGATTGATCTGATTTGCCCCAGGGATTAAGGTTCTCTTTTTAAAGTTTCCTAGATCAGTTTTCAAGAAATGTCCCTCTGTTCCACTATTAGTACCGGAACTTACTGATCAAGATATGTGTGGCATCCACTCAGCAGGACCCAAAGTCAGTGAGGGTAGGGCTTCTTTTCATGTTCATCTGTGTACTCACAGTGTCCTAGAAGATTTTATTTTCAATTTTGTTTTATTTTGTTTCACTTTCTTTTTCCTGTCCCTTTTCTTCTCTTTTCCTTTCCTTTCCGGTCCTTTCCTTTCCTCTCCTTTCCTTTCCTCTTCTTTTTCCTTTTGAACAGAGGAGTAACACTACTTGATCTGTGCATTTGAAATATTCCTTTGGCCTGAGGAGCAGAAAGGAGAGATCTGTGTAGCTAATACGGAGACCGTGAATTATTAACATGATTACTGGGGGAATGGAGAGCATAGCAGAGCGATGTAGGAGATTTTCGGAAGTAGAATCAGTAAGCCCTGGTAGCTGACTGGCTAGGAAAAGTCACCGAGACAGAAAAGTCCAAAGTTGACCCCAAGGTTACCACCTAGGGGGCTGTATGTGAATGGTGCTACCACCAACAGAAACTGGGAATTCAGGAAGAGTAGATGCTTTTTTCCCCTTCATGGAATCACAGGACTCCAAAATATGCAAGAGGCCTCAGATCCTTTTAGTCCAACCCATATTCCCCAAAGGACCCCCAACGCAGCTTGCTTAAGACCTCCATGGAGGGAACCTGTCACCTCTCAGGGCAGCCTGTTATACTTTGGGACAACTGTCTGCCTTTCCCTGACGTTGAGCCTCTTTCCAGCTTCTCCCTCTTACTGTTCCTCTGGGGCCAAATAATAGAGCAAATCTGAGCCCTCTTCTGTATCACAGCTTTTCAAATTGCTGAAGATGGCCCTTCTGTTCTACCACACCCAAGTCTTTTCTCCTTCTCATTTCCTTCAACCATTCCTTGTAAAGCACGAACTCAAGTTCCTTCACTCTCCTGGTTGCCCTCCTGCATGTTGCCTAGCTTCCTTACTCTGTGGTGTAAAGGCCACAAAAGTTTTCTCCGTTCCCCCTGGATTCAGTCTTAATATTGAATCAAACCTAGTACCCTTCCCCCTGCTCCCTCTCCATGATGCCCTTTTCTAAACATACAATGACCATAAACTGTAGAATCTCAGAGGTTGGAATAGATGACCCCTAATACCCTTTGAAGCTTTTATCCGTGAAGGAATCCACATGTGTCAAACAAGTGGTCATTCACTTCAGGTCCAACATTGAAAGGAAATGTAATTCCTGTTCGAAATTCTTTGCTTTGTACCTACAGGTTGATCATGAAAAGTCATTGCTATTAAATAGCGTAAAAGAGTTGCAGACCCAGCTTAACAGTACGAAGGATGCCCTGTCTGAACAGCAAGCTCAAAAGAACTACCTTCTTGAGCAAATTCAGACTCTGAAGAAACGGTGCGGCACTAAAGAAGGGGGTTTGCTCCTTGGAAAAGATGGAAAGAAGAGTGATGGCAGTGAACTCCATAGCCTGGAACATGAGTGTGCGGCGTCAAACTGTTCCCAAGTAGAGAGGCTGAAGATGGAACTTCAGGAGCTACACCAGGAATACCAGGATTTTGAAGCCATGTACGAACAGGAAAGGGACGCCTGGCAAGAAGAGTCTGAAGACCTGGCAGAGCACGTAAGATTCTGGGCTGACTCAGGTAACCAGAAAGATGAGATTATTACTAACTTGGAGAAGGAGCTTCAGGCTTCCAGGAATCAGTCATCAGAATTTCAGAGCAAACTGAGCCTCGCCCTGGAGGAGCTGCAGGTGATTACTGAAGATCTGGCCAGCATGTTTCACCAGGTGTGTGTCTGCAACAACCTGTTACCTGAGAATGGTCTGTTGGATGGCTATAAAGATGGCCAAGAGGCCCCTGTCCATACCTACAAAAGGCATGCCCATGGTGACATGGCCAATGTGCATATGAGCAGAAGCCAGTCTGATGATCTCTTTGTGAAAGTCTTGTTTAGCCCTGAGGGAAGCTCCGTGAAAAGTGGCAGCAGCAACCAGTCTGTTAGTGATTCTCCTTGTGAGTCTGATAGAGAAAAGGATGACAAGGAACCTGAGAGTCTTTCCAACCAAATTTCCATCATTGGAAGCCAGGTGAAGCAACTCCACACAGCCCTAGTGGTCTTACTGGGCAACAAGTCCCTCGAAACCATGTCAAGAGAATTGAAGGACAAAAACGCCCTTGTTGAAGAAATAATGCAACTGAAGTCTTTGTTGAACACCCAGAGAGAGCAAATAGAAACTCTCAAGACTGTCCTGAAGGCCAACGAGCAGGTAAGCTATTTATTGGTGATAATCTTGGGCACTTTGGGCACTACAGAGGCATGTGACATTTGCCTCTGGAGCAGAGACAGAAAGAGACATGCTATGAATAACAGATTTAAGGACTCAAAGATGACTTGTTGTCAGGTTGGGAAAACCAGGCATCCAAAAGAACATTTGTTGCTTTTCCTTTTGGAGATTAACATCATTCAACATGTTAACTTGGAAAGATAGAAGGAATAGTTGGTTTTTTCCTATTTCCACCTCTTTA
>JAQQSK010008053.1:0-13686 GCA_028658325.1 Potorous gilbertii | reverse complement strand
GTTTGGGTGTATATGACTTTTATTTTATCCTTTTACTTTATTTTAAAATTTTCCATTGAGACCTTTTGTTTTTATGTCACTATATTCCAACATATCCTCCCATGCCATCCTTCTCAAAGAGCAATAACTAGTAACAAAGAAGAAAAGAAGCAGGGGAATCAGTACAACTAACCAACATATAAAAAAAATCTGGTATTATAGGCAGTGTTCCATTCTCATAATTCCCTACCTCTCTAAAGAAATAGAAGTGGAGCTTTCTTAGGTCTCTTCTTTGGGTAAATACAATTTGACAATATTTACTGTTGATTGTTTTGATGTTCTATTTACATAATTATCATGATTATATATGCTGTTCTCCTGACTGTTTCCTTCTATCGTTTCATCATATCTTCATACTTTTCCCGGTATTCCTCATCAACATAACTTCTTACAGTATTAGTATCACATTACTTTCTTGAACCACAACATTTTTCATCATTCCTTAATCCAGAAAGGTGTATGTTGTTTCTAGCTCTTTGCTGCTACAAAAAAAAATGCTGCTATATATATTTTGAGGTCTTCCTTTTTGTCAGTTGACCTCCTTGGGGTATATGCCTAGCAATGGAAATTCTGTGTCAAAAGGTATAGATATTTTGGTAAGCTTCTTCAAGTAATTATAGATTGTTTTCCATAGTGGATGAACCAATTGTGTTCCAGTCTTTTCACAACCCCTAAAATATTGACCATTCTTGTATTTTGTCATGTTTTCCAGTTTTCAGGGTGTGAGGTGAAACTTTAGAGTTCTAATTTCAGTTTCTTATTGTTAATGAGAGGGATCATTCTTTCATATGGCTGTTAATGGTTTGCAGTTCTCCTTTTGAAACCTGTTTGCTGATATCTTTTGAATATTTGTTAGGAAATGAACATATATATATATACATATCTATTCATATACACACATATATTTATATATTTTATGTAGAGAGAGATATATGTGTATCTATCACTTGCCTAAATAACTTGAATATCAGACTCTTTTCAGAGATATTTGATATGAAGATTTTCCCCAGTTAACCACTTCTTTTCTTACAGTTGCACTGATCTTATTCATGAAATACTTTTTTCAATTTCATGTAATTAAAATTAACTATTTAAAAAAATCATTTGCAATCCCTTCTCTTCTTTGTTTAAGAATCTACCTCCTAGACATAGCCCTCAAACTTCAATAATAATAAATACTAATGACCATATAGTCACGGTATTTTCTCCCTTAAATTGGAGAGCATAGATAGACTAATCCTTTCACTAATAATTTTGCCTATAAATGGCTCAGGCTTTCTAAATTAAAAAGCAAAAACAAAACTGTAATGTGTTTTATATTTAAACCATCAGGATATGGGCTTCAACCCAAAATGAGATTAGCTCTGCTCTTTAAGTGCCATCTTACATAAGTCATTAAAATATTTATCCATCCAAATTCTAAAGTACTAAAGGAGACCCTGGGGTTATCATTGCAGTATCTCTTTTTGGGCCACCTATTAGAAGATGAATTGTTCTTTGGCCACTCTCTGTGGCACTTCGGAAAGAAATTACCTGGAATTCCTTTAACAATTAAACAAGACAGAACATTATATTAAAAACACATGTATCATCTGCTCTGTGCACAGGAACCAAAGCACTCCATGAAAATGTTCTCATCCTTGCCAAATTCACTGAGCTCAATAAGGCTATTCAATTCTGTTCTCCATTTTTTCTCCCACTCTTGAAGAATGTATTGCAGCTGCATTCCATCTTCTAAACCTTTCCCTCTTTGCTTCTCTTTCACACTTTCTCTTTTCCCAGGACCCCCTCTTTTTTATTCATCAATTTATCAATGAAACAATTTTCAGAAAACTCTGTGGAGTTCTTTAGAGAAGGACTATTTTTAAGATGAGGTCACAACCAACCCTTCACTCATCAGGATTCAGCTTTCTCCATTTATCTGTCTGTCAACCAATCCAACAGGGAATCAGCTTGAGTTTCCCTTTTTCTGCTTTTTCCTCCCAAACCAGAGAGGGCAGAAGAGAGCAATAAGTACCTGAAAAGGCTTCACTTCTCTCTAATTGTAGAGGAGGCTAGAAGTCAAGAGGGGGTCTTCCAATAAGCCTCAGCCTTTATTCAGTCAGCCAGAGTTTTTCATATGGCTCTCTCTAAGAGAACCGGCTTTTCCACAGTCTGCTGAGGTATTAATTTTACCCAGTTTTTCACTCCAGCCCATTTCTTCACCACTCCAGTCAGATTTTTCACTGCTTTCAATGGGTCAGATTAGAACTTGCAGGAACTTAGTGACATACCTTACCTTGATGAAGCAAAAGTCCATGAGCTGTTCTTTACAAAACACTCCTTACTGGATCATCTTATAGCTTTCAAATACTGATTTAATCGATCATTTTGTCAGTTTTAACACAAGCCTTAAAAGATAGTTACATGAAAATAAGTTGAATGACAATACCACTCCTCTTAACATTCTGCATCTTTGAAAACTCTATTTCTTAATTCTTGAATTTTATAAATTTTTAGTAAATAAAGGTTCTTTTTTTCTGTTACCAAACTACATATGAAGGCTGCATCACCTTATATGATTTACAAACCTTTCAAAAAAAATAATGTAAAAGTTCATTTTCTGACCCTTATGGCTACAAAACTGCTCATCTCTTTCTTACACTTGAATTTTTAGTAGTTTTTACTAAACAAAAATTATTTTTCAATTTTTTCCAGCTGCCAAACTGTTCACCTATGAAAGGATCATTGCCTTATTCTCTTTCCAAGGTTATTTAAAGTATTCTTTCTGCCCTTTTCAACAAACTGTTCACATGTTAAAGATATGAAACCTTATATCTACAGTATCTTTAAACTCCAAATCTTTTCAAAATATTTAAAATTCCAAGTTTAATAGCAAAGAAAAAATACCCTTTGTCCTATGTCCCCTGTGTATATGGGAATCTATATGTTTTGTTGCTTCAGAACAACTTTCTACTTCAATTTATGGCAGAACTAATTGATTTTACACATAATAATTGATTTGTTAACACAGTAGAAGAGGCATTCTTTTAGGAATCATAATAGCAAAGACAAAATAGAGAAAGAACACTGGTGCCAACTAGTATCACCTTTTGAATGATGTTTTCTTTGAGCAATGAAGTTTTAATTGGAAAAAAAAAACAATCTTTCTAGGACAGCATAATAAACCCCACCTGTATATGAAAAGGTCTGATGCCCGGGAGAAAATTAATTAAGCTTATAGGTGACTGGAGGCATTTTAAACATAATTCAATTCCATCTTCTTTTCCAGTATCAAATGGGTTAATTGGAAATCTTAATCCATTTTCACTCTAATTGTGGAGAGGAGGAAGAAAAAGCATTTTAGTAGCTATACGAAAATTACCAGCCTATATATGCCTGAGGCAAACAAGAAAAAAGGTGAATTCTCTTGTGAGTTTGGTCAGGGAAGGGAAAAGGTAAAACACATACTAAGCATCACTACATGTCATTTTTCAATTCGCTTGTGTTAAATAATGATTTCTTGGGCAATGAGAGAGTGAAGTGAAAGAGCAGACTTTCTCCAAGGTCTAGTTCAGTATATGTTCGTCTTCTGTAGTGTGTGACCCCCATATGACTTTTATTCAGTTAAATCATGAACCACGAGCAGTTTGGCATATCGTCTACCCTGTCTTGGGCTACATGTTTGATAAGAACAAATGGAGCTGCCACTTGTATCTTAGGTAAAGTTTTATTTTTATTTTATTTTTGGATTTTTTTCCTTCTCTTGAGTTTTTTATTGTTCAATTTCTTTGGGAAAACTTGTTGGCTATGAATTTAAGCAACTCTTGGATAAAGACTATTATATCATTTATACCATAAAACAAAATAAGGAATTGGATCTATGAAGCTTTGTTTCACTAGATTTTTAAATTTGTTGTAAAGTTTTCAGTAAGGTGAAAATTTTTAAAAGGAAAGTACTTGTTACAAAAGAACTATCTAGTTAGCCCATCAAAAAAAATTAGTGTTTTGCAAACGTTAAGAATATTGAAAATTCTCTTGCAAATGAGATTTTCTCACTTGTACTTCCTCAAGTTACTTGAATTTTCTTTGTATTAAAGATATCAGGAAAATGTTCTTGCATTATAGCAGCTTAAGTTTCTATGCAGTCATTTATCAGAAGTTCAATACTAGTTCAATTACCAAATAGACATCATATTTAGGGCATTATCTATTCATCTGATTGTCCTTTATAATTTATATACATTGTTGTTGTTTTTGAGTCATTTCAGTTGTGTCTGATTCATCATGATCCCATTTAGGATTTTCTTGGCAAATATGCTGGAGTGGTTTACCATTTCATTTTACAGATGAGGAAATTGAGGCAAACAGGGTTAAATGACTTTCCCAGAGTCATACAACTAGTAAGTGTCTGAGGTCACATTTGAACTCAGGTCCTCCTAACTACAGGTCCAGCATTCTATCCACTGTGTCATCTAGTTGCCACACAAATATATATATATATATATATACATAAACATATAAACATACATATATATCTGTAGTATGTGTGTATACACATATACATACATCTGTAGAAAGAGACTCATACCATAGAAGACCAAACCTTACTTCTATGGCTTCCTAACTTTAGGAAATCTGCAAAGAGATGAAGAAAATAAGTGAAGAGTTAGCAAATCATTCATTAAATTTCATCACTGCAGACAGTTTAATGAGATAATGCTTTAAAAGTTTGCAATGGGGCTTATATATAAAAACACAATAATAAATTCCAAGTCTTTAAGAATAATAATGTTCAGTTTCTTCAAATGATATAGACTTAGTAAGACTTTTCTTTTACTTATGTTACACATCTAAATATAAAATAGGAACCAATTGTTACATAATATCTATTCCTCAAAATTGTTTTTTTCTGTTGTATTTTTGTGTTCTAATTGCTCTTTCCTTATTTTAAGGACATATTTCTTTTTACCTGGGATAAAAAGTTAACATTCTAGAACTGATGTCTAAAGGAGAAATTTCTTTTGAAGAAACAGAATTTGTTTCATGTTAATGGTTGGAGTCCATTTGTTTTCATAAAATGTTCTTATTCAAGTTATTTTTATAAAGTTCACACATAAAAATATTGATTACATGAAAACAGTAGGACCATAAATTTTTGAGTTGGAGCTAATAACCTTTCAGGCTATCTAGTCCAATCCTTTCAATTTATAGGTGAGGAAACTGAGGCCTGGGGAGGATAAATGGCTTGCCTAAGGTTAAACATGTCAAATGTCAGAACCAGAATTTGAACCTAGTTCCTCAGAATCCAAAGTTAGTCTTCTTATCACTGTATTTTGACTTATTATTAAATTCGTTAGGGTAGCTCAAACAACTTTCAAGGGATGTTCCCTTGTTATATACAGGATTTTATGTTTTCAGTAAGTGTGTGGCATGTTAACTTGTTTTTAAACTAGTAATTTACAAAAATTCCATTATTTTCTTAATTTTAATATATTCTACCCATTGTAATTGTAATATTTAATATATTCTGCTAATATATTAAATCTGATCTGTTCTATTTCATGTATTCAAATGTTTACAGTTCTGATGCAAATCCCTATATATATATATACATATAGGTATATATATAAAATAAAATTTAATCAGTTAACATTAACAAATATATGTTTTTTACCTCTGAAAATTGCTGGAATTTTTAGTTTGAGAACTCATTCACTGGTTCATAATAAAAGTTTAATCATTTTATGGGGAATTATAGTTGCATAAATTCTTAAAAAGGCATGATGGCCATTCAAATTTGTTCACTTTTTTAAAACCAAACTTTATTGTCTGATTTTAAAGACACCACAATATCTTTTATCTTTTTAGCTGTGTCCATATAACACAAAGGGAAATGGAGATTTGGCAGTTGTGTAGCTTATTTGACTTTATAAATGGCCAAATCAGTTAATTGAAACCCCATTGTGAACTTTCAAAGCATATCTTATTAAACTATCTAAAGTGATGAAATTTAATGGATAGTTATTCATTCTTCCCTTAGTCTTTTCATCTCTTTTGCAGAATTTCTGAAGTCAATAAGGTATATAATTAAGGTTTGTTCTATGGTCTTCTACAGCATGAACGTCTTTCTGCAGATGCATGCGTGTGTGTATGTGTAAAACATACACATAAATAGACACACACACACACACATATATATTAACCAGTGAGCTTTTACAAAGAAATGAATCGATATGAATATAGTAACACAGGCCTCCTTGCTGTTCTATCTCTGACACCAGGCATTTTCTCTGCTTGTCCCCCACATCTGGAATTTTCTCCTTCTACTCCTGCTGCTTACAGGGCTTCCTTTAAGCATGTAAAATCCCATCTTCTACAGAAAGGCTTTCCAAGCACACAGATGTTTGCTTATTGCCTCCCCCATTACACTGTGAGCTCCTAGATAACAGGGACAGTCTTCTGCCTCTTTTTGTATTGCTAGTACTTAGCATAGTGCTTGGAACATTAACAGGTGCTTAATAAATGTTTATTGACTGACTGACTTACTGACTGAACTCTTTCAAAGACAGAAACTATATACATTTAAAATCATGTTAATAATAGCAATAATTTAAAAAAAAACTTTTAAGCTCAAACTTGTATAGACCTATATAGTAAAATAACATTTTTAAAATTAGTATATAAAATTCGTATACAATTAGTATATAAAATTAGTATAAAATAAATATTTAATAAATAGTAAACACCTTCATCTTAAAGGAATCTAAGTTCTTATTCTTAATCTGATGCAAATATATTCTTACCTTATATCAGTGTGTGTGTGTGTCTGTGTGTAAGAAAAAGCTAATTGATTTGAAGTAGCTGGGATAGATCTATCCAAATAAATAAACTGTGTAAGTCTTGGAATATTAAAGAAATTTATTTCTTGCACTTCTAAGGAAATGTAGGAATTCAAACTTCTCTTTCCTCTATGCTTTCATAACTATGTGGCCTTTTTAGATTTTGGCACTTGAACTCATGAAAGGGCAAAAATAAAAACAAATGAGAAACTTGTGTATGAAAAATGCTTAAAAAAAAAAAGCAACAGCAGAGACAAGTCACTTGCCCAGAGCAAAGTATACTTCATGGCTCTGTGAAATTGCTTGTTTGAATATAACTGGAGAATTTTTGAGTTAATAACTTGGGAATTATGAAATCCAGAGCTGTTTTGTGATTATTTGATAAATGTTAGATATTAAGCTTACCACAGTCAATTTTGTAAGGGACACCAGGGAAGTCCAAACTCCAGGGAAGAATGCCATAGGGACTTTTAAGAACTAACTGGTATCCTGGGATCCAGTTCAGAGACAAGTTTTCCCCTTTCAGCCTGGGAACAACTAAAGACTATTGCAAATTATTAGCCAGAAGACTAAGGGGTAATATCTGAGAGGGGTAATATCTGAGAGTTCTTAAAGATCTACATGAAAACTTTAAGATGTGTATAATGAAAAAGGAGAATCCCCAAGGAACCCTGATCCAGAAAGAACTGACATTACAGGGGAAATAGATGAAAGAAAAAATTAAAGGGAAAAATGAGAAGGAAAGACTAGAAGCAAAAAAGTGAGAGGAGGGCTAAGCTTCCACAGGAAAGGGAGAGATGGAAGAGGATAATTTGCCATCTAAAGGCATCTCTGAGCAGACATGGGCTGAAGTTACTGGTTGTATGCACTTCTGTGAGGGCTGAGGAAAGTTCTCCCAAAAAGGTCTGATCTTTCCCTAACTTTTCCTTCCAATGCCTGTTGAGTTCATATTGTTCATACTGTAGTATATTCTGCTCACATCTCTTACCTAAATATTTCCTGATTTTTGTCCCAAATATAAAGAAACCAGAGGATAACTAGAAATAAATAAAAATTTAAATTTGGGCAGAAAGCCAAACTATTCTCAGAATGTGAGAAATTTCCTAATTGGGGGCTGTGAGCTATTGTGATTGTAGTAAATTTTGTACTGATATAAAAGAGGAAAGGGACCATAGGCATGTGAGAGCTTTATATTACCCTTAGGTTAAAAAGCAACTTCTTGCAACTGATTAAAACTCCAGAAAATTGGAATAGGAAGGCAGGCTCACTATTATACAACTAAACATAGTAAAAATCCACTCCTACTAATATTATAAGAAGAGGAGTGGAAAGGAATGAGTGCCAGTCTACCTTTTATGGTGACATGCAAACCCACCACATTACAAGTCAGGTAAAATGAAGATGTAGTAATAAATTTAGAGAGATAAGCACCAGGAATACCAATTTCTGAACCAGAAAGTATTGGTCAAAGAAAGTACCTCAGAGCTATTTTAAAGAGAGACCATAACTCTGTGCTGTCTGGAAGAGCTGGTTGGGAAGGGGAAGCTACACCTCCCTTTATACTGTCACCTCCTGCCTAGAAAGTGGAGAAGAATGAAATGGATACACTTCTTTTCATTGCTACTTGATGCCTGAGAGGGAGGGTTTCCACCCATTCTAAAACAGAATATAACTTCAGCTGAGCCTGAAACTTGAAATCCCAAAGACTATATATATGGTTGTCTTTAAGGAGCAAGTCAGTTAACAGAAGAATCTAGCTTAATAGTAGCAACAGAAGAATCCTACAGTTGACCTGCCCTGCTAAGCTACCACAACATAGCTGTGGAACAGCTCAGCTTATTAGAAGAGAAATTTATTAAATATGTACACCATACTCATCATTGCACTGACCTTTATAAAAATAGTCCTCAAGAGAAAGAATGTCATTGATAAATAATTAAGTGGCTGAGCAAACTCAGAAAATTACAAAATGGCATTTTGATGTTAATTCTAAATATAGACCTTATGTGCACTCAAAATTACCAACTCAATGAGGTTGACACTATGACAGCAAAATGAATGGGTTTCCAAATAAGAGTCCCCTTAGTAGAGACTTAGGGTCCATCCTGCAAGAGTGGAGCGGTCAATTACGAATATCGAACAATGACTTGTCTTTCCTTTTCTATAGCTATTTGATGTCAAAATACTACTTTGTAGGACTTGGAGAGGTAGGGTAGAGGGCAACACACACCAAGAGGCAAACTAGGACTTCAGAAGAACCCAGTGAAGACCATCAAGTACAGTCAGACACAAAATTTGCACTACCTTTCCCAAG
The DNA here is from genome assembly GCA_028658325.1 of Potorous gilbertii. Taxonomy (NCBI): domain Eukaryota; kingdom Metazoa; phylum Chordata; class Mammalia; order Diprotodontia; family Potoroidae; genus Potorous; species Potorous gilbertii. The sequence continues at coordinate 4,512 of JAQQSK010008053.1, read as the reverse complement.
AAAATTAATATAGATGTTCTCTGTCTCTTTATGCATGGGATACTTCATTTAGGATTCCCATGAGCTGAATGCAGTCCAGAGAGTTTATTCATGTATTAAGGTTTATGTCAACCTAGTGAAACATAGGAAATTATTCCTGAGTTCCAGTCCCATATTACTCACCACCTATAAGAAAAAACATTTTCAACTAGATATACCATAGGCATCTTAAACTCAACATTTTTATTTAAACAGAACTCATGATCTTTTCCTATAAGCCCTCCCTTTCTCCTAATTTTCTTATATCTATTGTGGTCAGAGCCATCTTTTCAGTCACCTAGGTTCTCAACATGAATCATCCTTGACTTTTCACTTTCCCTCACTTTCATAACTAATTGATTTCCAAGTTCTATCAATTCCACCTCCACAATAGTCTCATATTTTTCTTAACTCACATATCTCCAAGTCCTCCCTCATGAATTTTTTCTGACAATTAGCATTGTCCAAAATTGGAATGGGTGATAAATCCTTCTTTCTTGAAGTTCTTCAAGTAGAGATTGAAATTCTATTGATTCCTTGAAGAGACCTCAGAGGTGCTAGAGAAAGCCTCATTCACTTGATGGCCACATTGATTAGCTTCTCCCACCCCAACTCCAGGCAATTACTTTCTATGTTCATTACATACACTTAGATTTTATCTACTTTCCTGTTGTTTTCCTTTAATAGAAAGTAAGCTTCTTGAGACTAGGAACGACTTTCCTTTTTTTGTGTTTGTATCTAATTATGTTTCAACTAAATGGGGTTAAATTTTAGGAATCTATCATACATTTTGCCCTGTACCAGGCCTGCATAACATACAGCAAAACTGCCAAAGGATTTCCAGTGGCCAGTAGAAACATGTATGGTTGTCACTGCGCACTCTCTTATCACGTGACCTGTAGCAAACCACCATGTTAGTGTGTCTCTAGTCTAACTAATCTTTGACCTGAAGAAGTTCAGCCTATTTTAATTCTGGCAACTATCTATTGCCAGGTTGTGCAGGTCTGCCCTATACCAATCCCACGCCTCCAAAAAAAAAAAAATTTTTTTTTGCAGGATTTCATCTTTTAGGGTAAATATTTAACTTAATAGTTCTTATGAAAAATCTGTGTTTTTAAGTCCTTTTAAACTATAAGTTTTGTTTCCACCAATTGTGAACGTCATTGCATGTCTGTAAGAATCTATCAAAAGAGATTTCATATGAAGCAGTTTTGCTAGTGGAAAAAAAGAATAGGAAAAGCTCCTGAAATGAGATATCAGGATCCCAAGAATCAAAGGGCACACTAAGCAATCAGTGGCTGGTGAAATGTTAAGTGGACAAGCAACAATTTATGAAATTAACTTGTGGCTTCAGGTGTGGCTATGAAAATGCATTAGTGGTGTTGATCCTGGTTAATAGGGTTTTGCAATTCAATTGTCACTGACTGTTGTTTTGTTTCCATTTCTGATTCAATCAAGAGATGCTTTGGTGAAATTCTGTGTTCTGTCTGCACGCAACTAAAAGGCCACATCTACCATTCTGTGAAGCGGCATTGCTTAATGGGCACTGCTCAATTAATTAATCACTGTCATGATATTACAGAGTATAATCAATCACTAAAAGACAGATATCAAATTTACCATTCAGAGTGAATTTAATCTCAGTAAGTTATTTTATATTTATAGTAATTTGAAATGTCTCTATCATCCCTTTCATGAAGCTGGTGAATTTTAGAATCAAAAGATTCCCAAGAATCCAAAATTCATCTAGACCATCCCTTCACTTTCAGGAAGGGTTGTACATAAGCCATCTTAGACTGATTTCATCTATTCATGCAAATCCATTTGCGGAAGTGTTGAGGGTTCAGTCAAGCAACAAGTTTTCTGGGCACAAGTGTTATGTTTACTTACATGGGTGTGTATGTTGCTATTTTCACGATCCCATAAACAAAGTTTATGTAGATCTTTGCCTCCTTAGTCATTAGAACAGTCAGTCTTTACAATTATCTGTTGAACTGTTTCTAATACCTGGAAAGGACTACCTTCTCAGGTAAGCCTCTCAAAATTCCTAACTTCTTTCTGAATTAAGCTACTTGTGGGCATTCGGAGCCTCCTTAGCTGCTAGCACCACCACCACAAAATACAAAGTATTTACTCTAAGCAGGTTTAGCTAGGTAGCTCAATGGAGAGAAGGCTGGAGACTCTGAGTTCAAATGTGGTCTCAGATACTCACTAGCTGTGTGACTTTGGCCAAGTCTTTTAACTTCTGTTTGCCTTAATCCACTGGAGAAGGAAACGGCAGACAACTTCAGTATCTTTGCCAAGAAAATCCCATACAGAGTCACAGAGTCAGACACAACTGCACACCAACAAATTCTGAACATAATTGGCATTTACTTACATGTGTTCATGCTTTTTCCGCTAAAAGAATGGGAACTTCTTAAGGATGTTTTTTTATTTGCCTTTTTATCCAATGCTTATTACTGTTAGACTTCGTTCAAGCCATTTCTCACTCTTCTACTCAACCAGCCTAAATGTCAGTTATGTGACAGTTAAGACTGTCATTTCTTTTCTTACATATGTACTGACATTTCTTAAGTATATCCAATAAATTAACTATATATTAAGCACCTTTTATGTGCCAGATACTGTGCTAGTTACTAGGAACACATATTAAATGTGAAACAATCCAGGAGCTCATATTCTAAACTGTGGAAACTACAAGTACATACAGAAATGCATACATTTAATGAGAATAAATTCAAGTATTCATAGAGTAGTTAGATGAAAGGTAGTTTAGGAGAGAGAATATTAATACTTGAGGGAGATCAGGTAAGTCTGTAGATAGAAAATTGTGTTTGAATTATATTTTAAAGAAGAGGCCCCTATTACGGAGAGGAAAGGAGGGAATACATGACAGGCATAGGAGATGGAAAGTGCAATGATGCTTACTGGACAGAGAGCATCATAGGTGAGGAACAGAGAGAATGATAGTTTGACTGGATTGAGGGAGAAACCATGATTCAATCTGAAAAGATGGGTTGGGGCCAGATTAAAGGCTTAACAGAGAAATTTATATTTTATCCTAGAATTGATAGACATCGGAGTTTACTAAGTAAGTGTGTGACACGGTAAGTTCTGAGCTTAAGGAAAACCATGTTGGCATCCATGTGGAGGATTGATTAAAAAGGAGAAAGATTTTAAGGGGGGGTAATTATTGAAATAATTTAGGTGAGAGGTGATAAGGGTCTGAATTAAAGCATTGGCTCTGTGAAAAGATGTTATGAACGTAGAAACAAAAAGTCTTGGCAACACATTGGCTCTATGGGATGAAGGAGAGTGAACAGTAATACTGATGCTGCAAAATAGAATGATGGCAGTGCATTTGACAGAAATAGGGAAGTATGGAAGGCAGATGGTTTAGGGTAGGCATATGTGTTATATTTATTTACTTTTGTTTGCATGTGGTATATTTCCATCCCAAATCTTCATACAGACTCTGTGTCCATTTTGTGGGTCTTCTGAGCTCATATTGGTCTGATCAGCCATGGTTGGACATGATCTCAAATCTCTCTTGATGTCATTTTGCTCCTATTCAAGTAAGAAGAATGACAATAACAAATCAGTGTTATTTTCCAAGCAGAATGCAAGCTCCTGTGGACGGAGAAAGTTTAGATTGATTTTTCCCTATTCAGTGTCTTGCACAGTGTCTATCTGTATCTGTCAAATTTTATATCTCTTAGGCTTGGAATCTACTACTTTCTCAGCAAAGCCTCCCAAAACCATTCACTTCTTTCAAAGATCAGCTTTTTGTGGCCTTTTCTGGTCCCCTCAGCAGCTAGTACTAACACCTACACACATAATCACCCCCATCACCCCCCACCAGAAATTACCATGTATTTACTTTGAACGTATTTGTTACATACTTATATGTGTACACCTTGCATATAGAAACAATAAGAAATACTATTTCTATTGGATATTAGCCAAAAATTAAGATAACAGATTCAATATTCCTAATATTCTATATACCAAAATGGCCAGATTGGCCTTAACCAGCTTTCATCAACAAAACTCTTAAAGGGCTCAATTTTTGAAGGTCTTCTCTAGGACTTCAGAATCTGACCTAGCTGATTTTCCATTCATATTAAAAAATAGTGAGTAAATGTTTTACTTTAAAATGGTTATAAAGAGGTTAATGTGGTAAAGAACTTGATGATTATTACCTGATAAGGTAGGGGGAAGATGAGAAATCTAAGACATGATACTTTAGAAAGTCTGAAAATGAGGTGAATGAAAGGACACAGTATGGTAAGCATTTCTGCCCTCTAATAGAAATATGCTCCCTATGAGTATGTACTATAAACATCTAAGGAAACTGACTTCTTCAGTGACAAAGAGTTTGATTCTTAGACTTGCTTTTCTATGTATAAATCACTTAGAACATCCAAGTCTGTTACTTATCCTCCTGGTAAGAGTAACCTTTTAATCTGTAAGTTTTTTCTATATTACCAT
>JAQQSK010008052.1:0-13686 GCA_028658325.1 Potorous gilbertii | reverse complement strand
TATTTTTAGTTACTCAGTGAAGTGGCAGTGAGAGCTTGGAATAGAAGGAGAAGGCTAGATTTGGATTTGGAAGAATTATGTTCAAATCTTTTATTATTATTTATTAATTATTTTATTATTATTTATTATGTTCAAATCTATTATTTGATTTTTTTTCTAGCTATAAATCTAGTAAGTCATTTTAATGCCTGTGTCCCACAAGCAATTCCTTAAAACCTATTTGTTAAGTCCACAGACAAATTAAAGGAAGCATGATCTAGTAAAAAGAACACTGGAATGGGGAGGGGAGAGAGGAAACAATCATTTTAAATGTATTTACTGTGTGCCAGGCGCTGTGCTAAGCACTTTTACAAATATTATCTCCTCTGATCCTCAAGACCCTGGGAGGTAGGTGTTATCATCTCCATCTTACAATTGAGGAAACTGAGTCAGAAGTTAAGTGACTTGTGGGGGTTTTATAGGTGGTAAGTATCCGAGTCTGGATTTAAACTCAGTTTTTCCTGACTTCAGGTCCAGTGCCATCTCACTGGGTTCTAGTACTATCTCTTTTACTTAATAGTTGTATGACCCCAAATAAGTCATTTTCACTTCATTTTCCTTACTTATAAAATGCAGGAGGTTAGAGGAGATTATGTGTACGTGAATATATATATATATATATATATATATATATATATATTCACACATACATACATACATATATACACAACGCACATACACACAGTATACATATATACATGTATGTATATATACATGCATATATGTGTATGTGTACATATGTACGTCTAGATACACACAGATATAGACCCATAACATTTATGTAGCTATAAGCACTTTAAGATCTGTGAGATGCTCTCCATGTCATCTCATCTCGTCTTCACGATAACACTGGGAGGTAGATGCTGTCATTATCCCCATTTTATAGATGAGGAAAGTGAAGCATAGACAAGGTGAATGACTTGCCCTGGTCACATAGCTAGTAAAGGTCTGAGGCGGAATTTGAATTCAGGTTTCCCTGACTCTAGGCCCAGCTTCTATGGTTGTACTACATAGCTGCCTATCATCAAGGTCCCCATTTAGTTCAGAATACCTTGTTTAATGAATTCTTTTGATTACGGTGATGGACAAGTTAATCATCACTGTCCACCTTTCCTTTTAGTTTTAGTTTGTCTTTTTTCAGTTTTTAGTTTTAGTTTTAGTTTTAGTTTGTCTTTTTTTAGTTTTTAGTTTTAGTTTTAGTTTTTAGTTTGTCTGAGCAGCGCCCCCCAAAACAAGATGACACAGAAGGACGTCCACTCACTTGAGACTGATTCTTTATGTAAGACTAAGAATCTCTCTCTAGCACGGAGTAGGGAGCATGGTTAGTCTTGAGTGAATAAACAGGAAGAAGAAACTAGACCACTTTTCATGAGTGGCACTTCTACACTTCCTCCTGGGTCTCTAAAAAGGTGGAAAGTTCAGGCTACCCCAGAGGTCACTTACTGGATTAATTCTAATTTCCAACAGTTTATCATCCAGACCAAGGAGGAAATACTGACATACGTGAAATTGTCAGAAATGTACAAGACAAAATATAACCCAATATTAAAATATGTGGCACAATGTAGCAAAGAATTTGAAATAAAGTAGTCCCCAACAATTGGGGAATGACACACAAAAGAAATCATGGGACATGAATTTAAGGGAATATTAACATAAGAAAAGGTGACGTTGAAGAATTCAGAGAAGCATGAGAAGACTGACGTGAACTGATGCAGAATAATTAGATCCTTGAAAACAGTATACAATGTACAATGAGATTGCCACAATGTAAATAGAAATAATTCCCCAAATAAACAATGCTGTGTATTATAATAACAAAGTTTTGCCCCAGAGTGGATAAAATATATTTCCTCTTCTTTGTAGAGATGTGTGTGTATATGCGTGTGTGTGTGTGTGTGTGTGTGTGTGTGTGTGTGAATGCATAAACCATCAATGGGTTAATATGATGGTTAGTTTTGCTTTCTGCTCTCCCTGCCCTCTTTCTCTGTCTCTTTCTTCTTCTCCTCCCTCCTTCTCTTCTCTCTTCTTCTCCCTGCCTTCCATCCGTCCCACTCCCTTCCCCTATTCGTCATTTCAAGGGATGGCTTGAAGAGTTCTGAGAACTGGGGGATACGTGATTGTTTTTTTCTGGGGTACTCTTTCTGGAAGAATAACAGTAACTGTATCTGTGTTCTGGTACAAAGTTCCCCACCCATTTGAACACACCCAGGGTGGGGTGACACCATATGCTTTTAGGTGGCCAGCAGGTTTTATAGGGCTTTTGGTTTTGTTTTTAAATAATTTCATAATGCAAAGCAGAAATTGGTTTAAAAAAATGTGCATTTGGTTGTTTTTGTGTCTGAATTCAAATTTCTACATGGGCACAGTTGACCTTTGACTTTTATTCCTCATTCTCCATATTCACATTATTGTCTCTTAGTCTGTTTCTGTTTAGTATTTTTAAAATTGTCCTTCATTCACAACCCTCCATTTTCCATCTTTTCTTCTTGGGGTTGTTTTTTTACACAAGTAGGAACTTTCCTCCAAGCCTTTTTTGGCCTTTTCTCCTCTCAGTTATCCCATCCATTATGCACTTTTGTCTTCTCTTTCTTCCCCCTTTATCATTTACCAGTGCCTACTTTCAGTCTTCTTCTAATCATTTCTATGAATTTCCTTTTCCTATCCAAAGATCTGATTTTTTTCTTTCACCAACTTTTGGTCTTTCTTCTTAGATATTTTGGGAACTTGAGCATTTTGTTCAGACGCATAACTAGGGTGGGGCCATCAGAATTTTTCCCTGGGGGAAATTGAGAGGATGCTGACCACTTTCCCAGCTCCTATACCTCTTGTCTCTGGTTACTTGCCCTTCCTCACCAGCCTGTCCACTTACTCTAAACAAAATATTGCTAGTCATTGCCTTGATTCTCCCTGAAAACAAAACAAATGCAAAAAAACAAAAAGTTGAGCACTCTGAAACTTTCCCTTCAAATTACTTACTCTTCCTTCTTCACAGTCACCCATCAGGGTGATTTTCTATTTATTGGATTTGATTTGTCTCTATGTGGTTGGGCTGACTGGGCTGATCCACATTGGACTTGATGTGGGCAAAATATAAAGCAGGATTTGAAAAACGTTAGGTCTTGGTACAGGAGGGAAAATAGAATGTGAAGGGAAAATGTGCAATTACAGCTTTCACAACATGATGAATGCAGGAAACAATAGGAAATTTGCTTTCAAAGCAAGACTGTGTTAGACTGTGTTTATAACCGTTAATATAAACAAGGAAACCTAGCTACAGAGCTCTCAGCATGAATTCAACATCATGTTTTTGTTACAGTTACTGAAAACTATGCATAATAATCAGAAGATTATTTGGTATTTAAATAAAAATGTGGAGTGAGTTATAGACCCACTAAAGATGCATTTAATTTTATGGCATCTCTTAAACCTATCCTTTTTGAAACAGGTACTCACTACTTACCCACTGGTGTCTAATTTTTGGCCATCAGGTCTCATAGTTACTCAATTTAATAAAAGTAGAAGTTGAGGTCAACCCAGAAAGATATCACAGCTCTGCTAAGACTTTACATGCCCAAGGGGAGGGGGCTGACTCTGAAAGCAGGAATTATAAATGTTTTAAAATAATTAAAACCTGATTTGTTTTGCTTGATGTATGCAGCTTTCAAAATGTCTAATTGTTTGCACAATTTAAAATGAGGAGAAAGTATGGTAACTTTGCAGAGCCAGGAGGGAGTTGTTTGAAATGGTTCAAGTTCTGTTTGGATTCATGGAAGGGTATTTTAAAGAACTCTTAGGTTGCTATGGAAGATATTTTCTCAAATGATTAAATGCAAATATTGAGTAAAAAATGCTAAAGGAAATAAACTTTGTGAAGAAAGAAAAAAGAGCAAGGTGGGGAATAAGGTGGTGAAGGAGGGACTGTTTCGAAGTGATTTAACTCACTGCCTTGCCTAGTTTGGTTCTGTTATGATCTGAAGAGTCTTTGTTCTGATGGGAAGCACTGGCAGGAAGATGGAGTTGTTGAAATAGCACATACAAACAGTATTAAATACCTCTGAAGAACCTTGGAGAAGCCAAGAAGAACGTATCATGTGCCATCATAATTTCCTTCTATGTGGCCAATGTTTCTCCTGTTTACCTAAGATGCTCAGGTTTTCTAATGCATGCTTGTGCACAGATCCTTTGGACAAATAGAGAAAGACTTGTTCTTCCTTCCTCCTCCCACTTTAAAAAAGTTGACACCAGAAATGACATCATAAAAACCACACCAACATTAGAGCTGGAACTTTAGTGATGTGTATTTTTTTAAAAATATTTTATTAATACTCTTTTTTATATTACTGTATTTTCCTGCTATCACCTCCACCCCTGACCCCCATGTAAGGACCTCCCATGTAACAAATAAATATCCTTGATCAAGCCACATCATCACATTGGTCATATCTGAAAATATTTGTCCCATTCTGTTCCTCTAGTCCAAAACTTCACTACCAAGGAATGGGAAATAAGTTTTATAACCAGTCTTTGGAAGTTATGATTGAGCACTGTATTGATCAAAATTCTGATTTTTTTCCAAATAGATTTGTCTTAAATTTGGATAATTTCGCTTATTACTTAGGGGGAAAACTTATATATGCAACATCTGGATTTGAGTATTCTATCAGGAACAATTCTATTTCTTTGTGTTAATGATTTAGCCTGAAGAAGAGAAGATTTAGTTGGAAGGTGATAGATAGTTCTCTTCAAAAATCTGAAGGGCCATCACGTGAACAGGGTTGGGGATAGGACACATAGATTTTGTGAAATTATAGGTGAAGAAATGGAAAGAACCTAGCATTCATCTAGTCTTACTCTTTCTTTTCATAGAGGAAGACACTGAAGCCAATTTGTCAGTCAACAATCATTTAGAAAGGGCTTACTATGTGCCAGGCACTGAGCTAAGTATTGAAGAAGCAAAGAAAGACTAAGACAATCCCCATCCTTAAGGAATTGATGTTCAAATGGGGAAGACAAACATGTAACCCACTATGTTTGCACATAGTTGTCCATAGGGGTAATCTCAGAGGGAAAGCAATAGTAGAATGGGGGGAGGTAAAGGTGGGGAGGAAACCTCCTGCAGAAGGTGGAATTTAATCTGAGTCTTAAAGAAAGCCTGAGAAGTTGAGGCAAAGATGAGAAAGGACAGTGTTGGAGGAAGTTCACAAAAGTTAAGGGCCTTGTTAAATCTAGGTCCTTTGATTACAGAAGTATACTCATTTCACACTATCTCAAATTTATTACATATGGCTTCAGACCTAGGTGAAATTATAGGGAAAGTTATAAGAAGGTATATTTCAGCTTCATGTAAGGAAGAACTTTCTAATTCTATCAGTCCAGGAACAGAATGGACTTGTTCAAGAGGACATTCCCTGTGAGGTACTAAGGTCTTTCTAGAACACAGTGGATAATGTTCATTTGTTTATGATGGTGTAGAATGAATATATATATATATATATATATATATATATATATATACACACACACATCTATACACACATACATATACACATCTCTACATATGTGCATATATGTATGTATATATACATACATATGTAACAAAAATAAGGTTACCTATAAGCAAAATATTTATAGCAGCACTTTTCTCCCTCTTGGGCAGCAAAGAAGCGAAAAAATAGACACCCAGTGTTTGAGGAATGGTTAAGCAAAGTGTTGTGGGTAGATGCAATAGAATATTACTGAGTTCTATGAAATGACAAACATGATACAGAGAAGTATAAAAAAAATTGCATGATAGGATGGAAAATGAAGTAAGCAGAGACAAGAAAATGATATACACAATAGCCACAACAAATAAATGGAAATAACAACCATAAAATGACCAGAACTGAATATTGCAAAACAACTTGAAAAATACTTGGTCCCGCAAATGAGATAGAAGAAGTCACCTTTTCCTTTTCCATTCTTCCTCCCCCATCTTTTCCACAACTCTAGATACAAGGGTATAAATCATTGCATATGACATCAGACTTTTTCAAATATACTGATCAGTTTTGCTGAACTTTTAAATTTTTTTCCTTTTTTCTTTTTTCCACTCATTCATTTTTGCGAACAAAATCTTTTGGATAAGAGATGACTGAGAAGACCAGGGGTAGGAGATAGGACAAGAATCTAAGCAATGTAAAAACATAAGACATCAAAAAAACCATCTATTTGTCTTTTTTATTATAAAATTTAAAATATCAACAAACACAAAATTTACATATTCAAAGAACAGAAAAGAGACATATAGGAAAGTTTGAATACCTATCATATATAGATTTTTTAAAAGTATATATTAAGTTTAGCAAATTAATAACAACATCACCCTACTTGTCTATATCTCATTTTGTACTTACGTTCTCTATGTTTTTTACCATGTTTTCGTTAATGTTGTCCTCTTTCTTTTCTCTTTGTTTTTGGCATCACTATCGCTGACTTCTATGCTCCCCTGATTCCTAAAACAAGTCCTATCGCATAACAAATAAAGACAATTTAGTGAGATCCATTCATCTTGTAGAAGATTGGACTAGGTCACATCTGAGGACCCTTTTAGCTTCCAGGTTCTATGACTGGAATTCTTTAGGTGAAGCAAAAGAGATCAGTGGGTTCAAAGCACCCATACTACAAGTGCTTTTCTGAGTCTTTTGAAACTGACTTAAGATTTTTGAATCTTACATGAGGAGTTGGAACAAAGCTGCTTTTTGGGGGGTGTTTTCTGCTTCAAGTATAGCCAAACAGGGTGCAAATTCTCATTTTACCCCTCTATATATTTCAACATTTCTGCTTCTGATCTAGTTTGAGACTTAGTAAAAGAAAGGAAACCCTTAATTGAAAGAAGCTTCAGGAGCATTAGAAATTCCTTGTCCCTCATGGGTTTAAAGTGTCTACTTGCTGACAAGAATGTTTTATCAAGACTAAAGAGCACTGTCAGCCTCTTCATTGAGAGCTAACAGTGTGTTTCTGGGTTAGAGTTCTATTTAGTATTGGCAAACAGAAAAAAAAGACTCAGAAAAAGATTTCTAAGGGTTTCTTGGACATCAAATGGCTATTTCACAACAACAATGTGATGAGTTAAGTGTAAATGAATCAGAAACATACGGACTAAATTTCCTTTGAAATTCACATGGGTTTAAAAACTTAAGGGGGAAAAGTTCTTGGCAAATGATATTTTGGGTTTTGCCAAATCTAAATCTTTTGGGAAAGAGTCAGAGATCTTTTTTCTGGAACCCCAAAGACTGCTAGGCTCATTTTGCTCTTTGTTTCCATGTCTTCCTTCTCCCTCCACCACTATCATCTTATTCTTATCATATCCAAGTGTTGGGACTGACTCTTCTTCCCTCCCCTTTCCCCTATTTTTTCACTATGGTAAGATGGCAAAAAGTCAAGTTCTTGGGAGTCTCCTTAGTAACTGGTATTTTTTTTCAGACCACTAGGCAGAATGGACTATTTCACTCCTCAATTCAGAAAGGTTCATTGGCTCCCCAATGCCTCCATGACGAAATTTAAAAGCCTCTGGGAGTTCACAACTTGTTTCTAAGCATGCTTTTCCCCAAAACATTTATTTTCCTAACATAACATTTTCCCATTACTCCTATGCACACTATATTTCAGCCAAACTCTCATTTTTGGTCTTTTCCATGTATGACATTCCATCTCCTACCTCTGTATCTTTGCACTGGATATCCCCTGTACCTGGAACACTCTTTCTCTTCAATCCTGTTTCTTAGAGTTCCAAGGCACCTTCAAGGCTCAGCTCAAATGTCATCTCTGGGAAGTCTTTCTGGATCCAGCCACTTATATAGGTTTCTACCTCCAATTCCACCCTAAATTATTTAGAATGTAATTTCTATTTATTTGTCTGCCCACACATTGTTTTTCTTACAGTAGAATGTGAGTTCCTTAGTGGTAGGGGGGCATTTTCATTTTTGGTCTTTTTACCCTTAGCACCTGTTACAATGTCTAACAAAGAGTAAGAATGGAATATATGCTTTATAGATGAATGATTGAATGAATGATCAAATGAAGAAATGTGACAGTTTTCTTTTGCAAACTGTCTTGGCTCTAGTCAATGGAGGATTCTGACTACAGATTGACTGAACAAGCTTATAGTTAATGTAGATTTTGCTATGCCAAGATAGTTGACCTTTTGTCAAATGCATCCCTTCCAAAGTCTAGGCAGGGAGACTTAGTACCTCCAGGATCAATTCCACTAATTCATCAGCCTCATTATTTCTCAACTGTATTTAATACCTTCCTTCCTTTATAGAAGTATTGATTCTGACTATCCAGAAAACATCACAAAAGTAAAGTTTGTAAAATAAAAAGCATTTCTTCTGATGAAACTCTGGAACTGAGCCTAGAGGAAAGAGCTCAGATTATTTCAAAAAGATTTCCTTTTGGGGAAAAAAGCATAGGGTTATCCCCCTGAAACTCAAAAAAATGTTGACTTATATGATGATTTTTCATGGTAGCAGTGTTCATTATGATGCAATTTGACTTATAAGGTAGAGAGATTTGGAGAGAGGAACCCTCTTAGGGCAAAAGTATGTTTGAAAAGTTTGGAGGAAGAATACAAAATGTCATTTGAAGAATTAAATAAGGTTTGTGACTGTGGAGGGACAAAAAGGTAGAAGTTGATTTGAAAGGAGCAAGAAATGCCAGGACTTTTCAATAGTTTAGAATTACGAGATCAGAAGAAGAGAAATAGAAAGTGGCTTCAAAGATAAGAGTATGAGAGATCAGGAAGACATAAGCAGGGTTGTGCTGAAGCCAGCTAGCGCTTCAGAAAACCAATTGTTAAATTTTCAGTGTGAGCATTTATACCTTGGAAATGAGCAAACACTACAAATCCGTGTTTGATTTATTGTTCTGCTGATTTTTTTTTAGAGTTAAGAAATTGATAGAGAAAGTTAATAATGAACATTAAATTTGAAAGTATGTCATGCATATTTTTTTAGAGAGGTAGTGGTTAAACATCTACTAGCATACCACAGGATATGTGTGCCATTCAGGGATAGCAATGAAGAGATGATAGTTTGAGGAGCAAGATGCTGAACTCCATTTTTCACACATTTATTAGGGTCTCATTCACATTCAGAAGGAGTGAAATACTTTTCAAACACTGAGTTCACTGTTTTATTTTTCTCTCCTTTGTTTGCTCTCTTCTCCCAAACAGAACTGCCAGAGATTCAGAACCTTATCATTCGGATATTCAGAATTTCTGAGAGTTCTTTCCTTAGTGCTTACTGGATTACATTAGGTCCAAGAGCACATGTAATCTTTCTCTTTAACTATATATCCTTTGGGATAAGGAGGAAGGAGTCCGGTGTGGCTCTGTCTCAATGTGCGGCAGTAATTTTCACTCTCCCTGTAGCTCCTGAATGAAGGCTCACCCTAGGATATGACAATACCTTGGGGACCTACACCCAAACTTCTCCCTCAGCTCTGACTCTCAAGATCATAGGACCATAGATTTAAAGCTGAAAAGGACCCCAGAGGCCAGGAGTGGAATTAGTTGAATCCTTTCATTTTACTAACGAGAAAACTGAGATCTGTGACTTTCCCAAGGTCCTTGTCCTCATGGAACACAAAACCTAAGGGAGATAAGAAATGTATTTGTTACAGGGTCAAAATTCAAAGTCTCATGGGAATTCAGAGGAAAAAAAAGCCTGCTTCCAACTGGGGAGAACAGAGAATCATGGGAACCAAGATTTGCAAGATGAGTATAAATTTGTTTTGTTTAGGGTTTGATTTTTGGAAGAGTCAAACAATTAGTCAACGATCATGTATTAAATTTATTATATCAAACATTAAATTTATTAAATCTCAAATATTTGTTAAATGTTAAATTTATTATATTAAATATTACGTGTATTAAATATTATATTTATTAAATTCCTAAGTGATATGTGTTGAAGATGCAAATTCAAAAATGATATAGTTACTTCCTGCAAAGTACTTACTCCAGGACTATTAATAACACATTTATAAATAAGTAAATGTGGTACAATTCATTTATAGATAAGTAAATCCCAAATAAATACATAGTGATCTAGGAAAAGGGAGATTGATATTTGGAAAATCAGGAAAGGCTTCTACAAGAAGGTGGAACTTGAACTGAGTATTAAAAGAAACTGAGGATTCCAAGAGATGAAAATGAGGAGGAAGAGCATTTCAGGCATGGGGATAAGGCTGTATGAAGTCAAACAACAACAAATCACTGAAGTTCATTGAATGGGTAAATGCTGTGGTCAGAGCAGGACTTTAGGAAATCAGTTTGGAAGTTGTGTGCAGTATGGAATTGAGAAACTAGATTCAGGGGAAATAATTAGGAAGCTATTACGATAGTGTGCATGCAAGGTGATGACAGGTCAAACCAGGGAGCTGTCCTATGAATTGAGGGAAGAGATCAAGTGTGAGAGATGTTGAGGAGATATACTCTATTAGAATTTGTAGTTGAATGTCTGGGCAATTAGGTGACACAGTGGATAGAGTGCAGGGCTTGGAGTCTTCTCATCTTTGTGAGGTCAAATCTGACCGGAGACACTTAGTAGCTGTGTGACCCTCAGCAAGTCACTCAAGCCTATTTGCCTCAGTTTCCTCATCTGTAAAATAAGCTAGAGAAGAAAATGACAGTATTTTTGCCAAGTAACTCCCAAAATGGAATCATGAAGAATCTGAAACAACTAAACAACCAACAACAAGCTAGATAGGAGAGGTGAGTGAGGGCAAAAAGTTGGAGATGATTATCAGGTTGTGAACAGGGTGACAAGAAGAATGGTGGTACACTTAATGGAAGGGAAAATAGTAGGAAGGGTGGATTTAGGGGAAAAGATAAGTTCTATTTTGGGCATGTTGAGTTTGTGGTGCCTATGGAATATCTAATTAAAGATGAATAGTAAGCATTTGGAATAGCTTAGGAAGGGGATGAGGACTGACTACGTAGATTTGAGAATCATATACATGGATGTGATAATTGAATTAATGGGAACTGAAGAGATGACTAAGAGGGGGAATATATGGGGAGACCAGAAGATGCTCCATGTCAGTCTGTATCAGTAAGAACCACAATATACACAGGGGGGCTTGCTATCACAGGTTCTTTGATCTGCTTCTCTAAAAGGAGAGGCAAATTTTGAGGGGTTAACAATCACTTTAATCAAGCACAGGTATCAGAGAAAATCAAAATCAAAAGTCAATAGACATGCTTCCATATGCCTGACATCAACATACATTCATAGAATCTAGAGAGGGAAGCACCCATTCCCTCAATAGAAAATACAAAAGGTACTTGGGACACTCCTACAAAACAACTCCCCTAATCAAGTTTCCCTCAATGGGCATGGCGAAGATCTACTTTAATCATATTGTTCAATCGAAAGCACTTTTAGTAAAACAAAAACAACAAAAGATCCTAATTTGATTGCCATCAGACAGTCTTAGAGCATAAGGATGTAGATGACAATCCTGCTAAGTAAGAAGACCAAGAAGGACTGATCTGATAGGTAAGAAAAGAACCAGCAGAGAACAGTTACACACAAACCCAGGAAAAAGAGAGTCTTTAGGAAGTAAAGAATAGAGTGGAAGGAAAGTAGTGGAATTAATTCAAATGAAAAATAGATTTCACACAGGGGGTGATTGAAACCATAGCTGTTAATGTGCTCTCATCAGATGACCAGAGATATGAAGAGAACCCACGGATCTTTGAAGCAACATAGAAAGAGAGACAGAAAAGAGGGTAATTGCAGTATTGAATGGGTTCCAGGGGTGGGGAACCTGTGTCCTTGAGGCCACGTGTGGCTTTACAGGTCCTTGTATTTAGCCTTGTGACTGAGTTCAAGTTTTACAGAACAAATTCTTTCATTCAGGGGATTTGTTCTGTGAATTTTGGATTCAGTCAAAGGGCCACACTTGAGGACCTAGAGAGAGCCACATGTGGCTTTGAGGTTTCAGGTTCCCCATCCCTGGTTCTAGACTCTTGAGTGACAACAATGAAGAAACTGGCATATTTGACCAAGAGGAACTTTTTTGAACTCCATCAAAGTTCAGTAACATGGTGAGGAGGAAAGCTAAATCTCAGATGGTCAGAGGGAGATTACAATGAAGAAAGGGAGGCAATGGATTGAGACACTGCCATAGTCTGTTGCTGCTATTATTTCTTTTATTCCCTTGTGGTTACCACTTTTATTTCCTGCCATTCACAGCGTTCAATCCTAACAGTTTCAGGGGGTGCTACAATTTCCTTGATTTTCCATGGTCTTCAGGGTCCCATAGTCCTAGTCTCTTTATTACCCTTGTTCCTTCATATTCTAGCACTGTTTATAGAGGGACTGCAGCTGTAGCTTTTTTTTTCTTTCTTTATTTTTGGTTTTCAACATTCATTTCCACAAAATTTTGAGTTCCAAATTTTCTCCCCATCTCTCCCTTCCCCCACCTCAAAACTTTGTGCATTCTGATTACCCCTTCCCCCAATCTACCCTCCCTTCTATCATCCCCTTCTTTCCTACTTTCCTGTAGTGTGATAGATTTTCATACCAAATTGAGTGTTCATGTTACTCCCTCCTTAAGCCTAATGTGATGAGAGTAAACTTCACTTTTCCCTTCTCACCTCCCCCCTTTCCCCTCCCTTGGAAAAGCTTTTTTTTGCCTCTTTTATGAGAGATAATTTGCCCCATTCCATTTCTCCCCATCTCTTCTCCATATATTCCTCTCTTACCCCTTAATTTTATTTTTTTAGATATCATCCCTTCCTATTCAACTCACCCTGTGCTCTCTGTATGTATGTATGTATATACATATATGTCTATACATATATGTATATACATATACATATATGTGTATATATATATATATATATATATATATATGTATGGGGTGTATGTGTGTGTGTAATCCCTCCAACTACCCAAATACCGAGAAAAGCTTCAAGAGTTACAAATATTATCTTTCCATGTAGGAATGCAAACAGTTCAACTTTACTAAGTCCCTTATGAGTCTCTTTCCTATTTACCTTTCCAAGCTTCTCTTGATTCTTGTGTTTGAAAGCCTATTTTTTTTTCAGATCTGGTCTTTACATCAAGAATGCTTGAAAGTCCTCTATTGCATTGAATGACCATTTTTCCCCCTGAAGTATTATACTCACTTTTGCTGGGTATGTGATTCTTGGTTTTAATCCTAGTTCCTTTGACTTCTAGAATATCATATTCCAAGCCCTTTGATCCCTTATTGTAGAAGCTGCTAGATCTTGTGTTATCCTGATTATATTTCCACAGTACTTGAATTGTTTCTTTCTAGCTGCTTGCAATATTTTCTCTTTGACATGGAAACTCTGGAATTTGGGACAATGTTCCTAGGAGTTTCTCTTTTTGGATCTCTTTCAGGTGGTGATTGGTGGATTCTTTCAATATTTATTTTGCCCCCTGTTTCTAGAATATCAGGGCAGTTTTCCTTGATAATTTCATGAAAGATGATGTCTAGGCTCTTTTTTGATCCTGGCTTTCAGATAGTCCCATAATTTTTAAATTGTCTCTGCTGGATCTATTTTCCAGGTCAGTTGTTTTTTCAATGAAATATTTCACATTATCTTCCATCTTTTCATTCTTTTGT
>JAQQSK010008050.1:0-13688 GCA_028658325.1 Potorous gilbertii | reverse complement strand
GAGGGAGGGAAATATAGTGAGTCTTACACAACACGACTATTATGGAAGTCATTTGCAAAACTACATAGATATGGCTTATATTGAATTGCCTGCCTTCCCAAAGGGAATGGGTGGGGAGGGAGGGATGGGGAGAAGTTGGGATTCAAAGTTTTAGGGACAAGTGTGGAGTATTGTTCTTGCTACTCGACAATAAGAAATACAGGTAATGTGGAATAGAAAATTATCTGGCCCTACAGGACAAAAGAGAAGATGGGGACAAGAGAAGGGAGGGATGATAGAAGAGAGGGCAGATTGGTGATAAGGAAAATTAGAATGCTCAGTGTACTGGGGTAGGGGGAGGGGACAAATGGGGACAAAATTTTGAACCCAAAATTTTGTGAAAATGAATGTAAAAAGTTAAATAGATATATAAGAAAAAAAAATAAAAAACACTGGAGCCAGAATAAATGAATGAATGAATGGATGAATGAATAAATAAATGTTTAAATAAATTACTATTGCATGAGGTCACAAGATCTTTCATATTCCTTACATAGGTTGGTTGGACAACTAGTATTACAAGCACTCCATCCTTCACCCTCAACAAATGGGGCCCAAAATCTTGGCATTAAAGGCTAAGGTCTGTTGTTCTACTACTATGTCCTGCTGAGACTGGATGTAGAGCTGTCCCTGCCTCAAGAGGGCCCATTTGGGAGAAGAGTTCTAAATTTTGGAATGTTAGAATAATTTCTCCTTGATAATTAGAATCTATCACCTCAGTCAATACATGAATTCTTTGAGCTGCTAATCCTAATCTGAGCAGGTGTTTGGCCAACTTCCTTTTCTCCTTGAAAATGTGACAAATTTAGATACAAGGTTCAGCAGGATCTGTATGGGCAGTTATTACTTCTCTTTTTTGTCTAGTATCAAGTCCATTTTCTTGGTATATTCTGTAGAGTTCATCAGTTGGAATATCATCTATGATTCCAAAATCTACCCTTGATCTCAATAGGACAGTAGACAATTCTCTCTTTGTCAATTCTTTTTTCTGATTTTGAATCCACTGGCTCTTTTTTCTTCTCCCTTCATCAATTTTGTCTTTTCCCCAGTCTCCTAATTCACCTAAGTGTGAAATCTTGCCCAGCACCTCTGAAAGAGAGTGCCCTTATTCTCCAATTATTAAAGTCAAAATCAAATGCCTGTAAGTAGGAGGAGCCCTCTTCACTCTTTTATTTCTATGGAAAACTACAAAGGGGAGTATCATAATATGCATCTGCATTTTTTATCATTATGGCAGTCTTCATTACCTCCTCCTTTAACATTCTTATACATTCCCTAAGTGAATACCAGGGTCTGTCTCCACTAGGCCACATAGTCAATTGGATATTGCTTACTGCAGTCTTCTGCTGCCAAAACTAACAGATTAGTTGTTTTGTTACCTCCTTGCATAATGTAATCTCTAAAAGTATGCTGTACAAAAGTATTCTGACTATAATATATATAAGACCTAATATTTATAATACCTATAAATTTAAGATAGTCAAAGGATCAATAGATATTCCTCCAGCCCTATCATCACTGATTGTACACACACACACACACACACACACACACAGACACACACACACATATATATATATATATATATATTACTATTATATATGTATAAATTTTATATAGATTATCATTTTATATACATATACATATAACATATATATATTTAGATTACTACACTGATGATATATATACATAATATTTATAGTATATATAATACCTAATATTTATAATACCTATAAATTTCAGGCATTTGAGGGGATCAATAACCATTCCTCCAGCTATATTAAGTATTCTTCCATCCTTTGGGTGAACCCACTCTAAATTTCTGTGACGTTTTGCTGAGTAAAATCCTCAATTATTTCCCTAAACACTGAGTTACCTCCCTGGTTCTCCTGTTTCTGTCTCACTAGTGGGTACGCTTCTGTCTGAGAAACTTCTTCCTCTAAAATCATTTCACTTCCTTTGTCACTGTGGCAACAAGTCTGTGTCAGTACAAAAGTCAGATAAGCATTTCTTTTGTTAACTTGCAACTTCTTCTGAGTTAAATGAACAGTCTTTATTTCCCCTGAGACCCTCCCAGATTTCTTTTGTACTCTTTTTCAGTCTGAATTATTTCCTTAAGCAGCTCATCTCTGTTTCTGCACATAATATGGTAAGATGTTAGTGAAATCCAGACTCTCTTACTGACCCCTGCCTCCTCCTTCCCTAGTCTTTTTGGTATTCCTAGCAGACACCTTCCCAAATCTCCAGGTTACCCTCCTCCCCCTCCCCGTAACCTCTCTTGCCTGTTTTCACAGGGTCCAGTGCTTTTAGCCCACTTGCGTGCTAGTGAAGAAAGCAGTAAATTCTCCCATCCTGGGTTATTAATGTCTTCCTCTAAATCATTTCTGCCTCCAAATAGAGATTTTTTAAATTTGTGACCCTCTTTGTGATGCACTGGTGGTGACTATGAACATGCCAGTATAGTTCTCAATCTCAAAATATGAAAGGCTCTCTATATAGAAAGTGGAAGAAAAACATTTATTTAAACACCAGAAGCCAAATTCTAGAACCAGAAAGCAAAATCCGTCATGATGAACAAGAAGTTAATAAACATGATCACAGCAGAGGGCAAAGCCATTCTCAAACCTCCCCTCCCTCAGTCAGAGCCTTCTCACTAACAACTGTCATAATGTGTCAGTTGCCTTCATTCTTTCCCCTGTGACCTGACCCCACTCATTCACTTCCTACTGATTCCACTCCACCCTTCTTGTTCTGTGTCTTCAGCAAGCTCCTCCCACCACATGTGACCCAGGCTTCCAGGAACTTTAAACAGATTATATTGGCCAATTAATTAATGAGAAAAATCTTTCTGTTTAAATTACTGTTACACTTGCCTGCCACATGATGCATCTTGTCTCTCCCTCAGGTTTCCCGGATGCTTAAAATTCCAAAGAAAAATTTTTTGTTAGTTAGTAAAAAATCAAGGATATCTTGAATCCTGATCTGATGTGATGGTCCACTGTAGTGTTTTGGTTCATTCATTTCAAGCAGTATTGGTGAGGAAATTGACTTAATCCTTAAAAATATATATCTCGATCACTAATATTTAGGGAGAATTTTAGGAGAAGTTAAGTGGAAAATTTTACTTGTTTTAAATCATCAAATAATTTTAAATATAAAGGTTTTGTACAAGCAAAACCAGTTCAATGAAGTTTAAAAGAAAAGCAGAAAGTTAGGAAAGTAATTTTTACATCAGGAATCTCTGATCAAGGCTTGCTTGCTAAAATATATAAAGGGCTATATCAAAGTTACATGAATAGAAATCAGTATCTCATTTTTAAATGGACAAAAGGTATGAACATGTGGTTTTCTGAAGAAGAAATCAAAACTATTTATATTCATAGGAAACAACCATGTTCTCAGTGACTATTGATTAGACAAATGCAAATTAAAACAACTCTGAGTTCCCCTTTACACCTATGAGAATGGCTAATGTAATAAAAAAAGAAAAACATATATATATATATATATATATATATATATATCTGTATCTATATCTATCTATCTCTATCTATCTATCTATCTATCTATCTATATGTATTGGAGATGATATAGGAAAACTGGAACACCAGTGAACTGACTGTGACCTGATTGTGAATTGATCCAACCATTCTGCAGAAAATTTGGAATTTTGGTCAAATGGGTACAAAGTTGTGCATGGCCATTGACCCAGCAATACCACTACTAGGTTTATATCTCAAAGTGAACTAAGAAAAAGAAAGGAAAGGGAAAAAATCTTATTGATAGAAAACTATTTATTGCAGCTACTTTTGTGGTTGCAAAGACCTGGAATTTGAGGGTGTGCCCACCAATTGGGGAAGAGCTGAACAAAGTGTGCTTTACGATTCTTATGGGATATCATTGTGCTATAAGAAAGGATGAACAGGACTATTTCAGGAAAACCTGGAAAGAATTACAAGTGGTAATGCAAATTGAAGTGAGCAGAACCAGAATTGCCTCCAGTAAGAGCAACATCATGCTTTGATCAGCTGTGATTGGCTTAGCCACTCCCAGCAGTATATTCATCCAAGGCATTCCCAAAAGACAAGTGACAAAAAATGCCATGTATCTGCAAGAACAAAATGGATGGAGTCTGAATGCAGATCAGATCAGACTATTTTTGCTTTACTTTATTCATGGTTTTTATTTTACTTTTGTTTGGTGTGTGTTTTCTTTCAAAATACGAATAATATAGACATATGATTTGCATGATCTTACATATGTAACATCAATTAATTGTTTCCCTTTTGAGAGGCGGGGAATAAAAAGAAAAGTGTGTGAACTCAGAACTCCAACTTTCAGAAGAAGGAATGTTAAGAATGCTTTTGCGTGTCGTTGGAAAAAATAGGAATAATTCAAAATCGATAAATGTAAGCATTCCTTTCAAAAACATAAAATAGTCTTGGTGTATAAGGAGAGTGCACGTGTCCTTTACCTGTTTCTTTGTGCCCACTTTGGACAGCAGCATCATCTGAAATGAAGTCTTTACATCAAGAGACAATAGGTTGGGTTTTGTTTTGTTGCACAGCATCCTGCCATCTTGTGGTACCAGAACATAAAGAAGAGATCAATCTCTATCTTCCTCCTGGCATGATGATCCTAGTGGCTTCTATGGACGCCGTGCAACCTTGAAGAACCACTTCAGTTTCTGAGATTCAGAGGAACGGTTGCATCCCAGTGGATCAGGTTGGTGCCTCAATCAGTGACAGTTCTAGAGTGCAATTCCCAGCATCTTGGTCTTCCTGGGAGGTCATTGCAGCTACCAGAGCTGTCTTCAGGCACACAAATTCTTTCCCCATGTATCAGCTTCAATAACCCACCTTGTCTTTGTCATTCCCAGCTCACCACACCAGCTCACCTTGATATGGAAAATGAGTTGAATTTGGAGAGTGCTATTAATATTGCTACTATTTAATTTGTAACTACTGTTTTACTTCTCATCTTCTATAATGGGGTTGAGATAGAATCCAGCTGAGGACAAATTGCCATCTTATTTCTCTATTGCATCTGATTTTCTGTGTGGAGGAGAAAGAAAGATTGAAATTTATTGTTGAGGAAGAGATGAGAATATTAGCTCATGTTATGTGAATGCAGGAAAATATCACTGAAACAAATGCAGGAGTTCACAGTATGACTGGGTACCTCATCCAAAATGCACATAATGTTAATTTTTTATGCTACTTTCTCTTTTACTTTTCATAAAATAATTTTTATTGATGTTTTCTGTTTCTCATGAATCTCATAGTATCCCATAAATCTCTTCATCTTCCCCTTCCTGTCGCAAAGAGTCATGCAATATGACAAATAATATTTTATTTTCAGGAATATATATATATATATATTTTTTATTAGTAATTGATTTATTTTGTTTTTAACAAGCATTTCCATATGTTTTAAATTGTCTCCTCTTCCTTTCCCACTCCCTCTCTAAAATGGCATCCAATTTTATATTGGTTCTACAGTACATTTTTATTAAATACAGTTTCACATTAATCAAGTTGCATAGAAGAATCAAAACAAATGGAAGAAATGATGAGAACAACTAAAACAAAAGAAAATGTAATAAAAGATAAAATAGTCTGCTTCATTCTGTCTTCTGACTCTATAGTTTTTTCTCTAAAGGTGGGTGGTATTTTGCATCAAGATACATTTAGAAATATTTTAGGTCCTTGAATTGCTGTGAAGCGCTAAATCTACCAGAAATAGTCCTCAAACACTGTGGCTGTTACTGTGTATAATGTCCTCTCGGTTCTGCTCATTTCAGTCAACATCAGTTCATGAAAGTCTTTCCAGGTTTTTCTGAAGACTACCTGTTTGTCATTTCTTTTTTTTTATTATTTTTATTTTTGAAAAAAATTAATTTTTTTTTCAGATTTCACCAATCACTTCTATAAGTCTTAAATTTTCTCCTCCTCCTTTCCCCCTCCTTCCCTGAGATGGCAGGCAATCTTATATGGGTTCTACTTGTACATACTTATTAGCCACTTGTTCAAAATAGTCATGTTGTGTAGAAGAATTAAAACAAATGGGAGCAACCAGGAGCATAACTAAACCAAAACAAAATGTCACATAAGAGAAAAGAGTCTGCTTCATTTGTATTCCATTTGCATGGTTCATTCTCAGGATGTGGATGACATTTTGCCTTAAGAGTGCCTTAGGGATTTTTCAGTTCCTTTCGTTGCTGTGAAGGGTGAGGTCAATCAGAAACAATCTGTGCTCACTGTGGCTATTACTGTGTATAATATTCTCCTGGATCTGCTCATTTTACTTAGCATCAGTTCATATCACTGAGGTTGGTATCTCCATTTACAGAGTAGAAACCTGTTTTTCCAGTATTCTGAGTCTAGGGAGAGTCATGCAGGGACTGGAAATGAGTGACAGAGCCAGGATTCTGAGTCAGGAGAGAGTCAGAGAAATCAGTGGAGAGAAGTCAGCAGAAGCATGATTTCATAGTGAATACACCTCAGAGGAGGTGAATTTATTGAGTGATGGTGACAAAGGGAGAGCCTGGCAGTGCCAGTGAGGACACAGAGGTTCTCAAGCCCCCCACTAGGATGAATTAATGAATGAGTATGAGGGACAGTGCAGCCAGAGCTGGAATGAGTGGCCAGGGAGACTGTATCATCAGGAGAGGATCAGGTCTCAGCAGGTGCAAGAAGATGGAGCAGGTGAGAATGGCCCAGACTGGACAGGTATAGACCAGTAAAACTGAAGAGAGGGACAGGTCTTGGGAACTTTGGGAAGTGATTGCCCACCACAAAGGCTCTTTCCATCTCCCTCTTCTGAGCATATCCATTGCCTGGCCTCCATACCTGGAAGGCTCTGCCTTCCCTTCTCTGCTTCCTTGGCTTCCTTCCATTCCGTCATAAAAATCTCTCCCTCTCTCTCTCTCTCATAGCCTTTCCCAACCCCTCTGAACACTTGGAGCTTCTCCCATCTATGGCCTCCACTTTAGTGTGCCTACAGCGTGTTTAAACATAGATTTTTGCATTTTTACTTCACTGTCAGGTCTTTGAATTCCAGGATTGTCCTAGGTCTTTGTACTCTAAGAGCTTAGCACAATGCCTGACACTTGTGGGCATGCTCTGCCAAGTGTCCAAGGGTCACCTTAGACAAGTAGACTGTTGTTTGGGAGAGCCAACATGACCCAACTGTGGCAGCCAAGTCGTGGTAGGGCCTGCTTCTGTTTCCTCTCCCCAGGCCATATGCCAAAGACTGAAGACTCAGCTAAAGCCCCACCCTGGGCTCAGTCTCCTCAGAGGGGACATGTGGGATGTGGGGGAACATTCTGGTCCTGAAATCAGATGATCTGGGTTCAAGGTCTATTTCTGTCACTGACTGTAAGTGGGACTTCAAACACATCACATAATTTTCTGTAGTGAAGAAGAGATACATAGAGACAGAGTGAGACAGAGACAGAGGCAGAGAGAGAAAGACAGAGACATAGTGCACTAGAAAGACTTGACATGTCCCTGGCAGTTCAAAGAGTGTCAGAAGCCCAGGGTCAGCTGTGGAACTTGGCCTTGGCTGGCAGGGGAGGTTTTTATCTCACTTCCTCACTGAATGCAATACTGTGTTAAGCATAGGCACTACCACTGCCATAATATGTCAGACAGTAATAGTCAGCTTAATCCTCTGGCTGAATGTTGGTGATGGACTCTGTTGGCTCCAGAACTAGAAACACAGAAGCGATCAGGGATCCCGTCCCCTTTACCTCCACCTCCACTGCTGGTGACATACATGAGATACCGAGGGGCCTTCCCTGGGCTTTGCTGGTACCAACCAATATTGTAATTGCTGTACTGACTGCTGAGGGTGCAGGTGAGTCTGGCTGTGGCTCCCAGGGATGCAGACATGGAGGGTGACTGAGTCAGCACAGACTGAGAGAGGGAACCTAGAAATAGAGATAGACATTAATGTCCTAGAATAGAAAGAAAGGGTGAAAGGACTTGGAGATCTTAGGCTGAGAGGCCAAAGGCAGGGATGAGGGAACTGGAGACTAACGGTTCTGAGGGCAGCCCTGACCTGAGCACACAGTGAACAGTAAGAGGCAGAAAAGAGGCCAGGCCATAGTGCAGAGGACCCCAAAAGCTCTGTTCCCCAAAGAGCACACAGATGGACCCGGACTCTTTCAACTCCCTCTTATACACTACCTGAAACCTGGGTTGAGCTTTGAATGGGAGGAGACTGAATGCAAATCTATGCCTTATGTAGGCTCTTCTTAATCACTCTCCCCATGTCACACCTTGGGGGTCACTGCTCCATGGGGAGGGCGTATCTTTAAGGGGAAGGGGATGGGGTGTTTGGATTTTGTGGCCCAGCTGAGCATAGATTTCATTCATGAATGAACACCAGGTTCAGAGCAGCCATAGACACAGCCAGCTGAACTGATCCACCCTTTGAACCCCATGGTCCCCATTCAATTTCTGCCCATTCCAAGGAAGTCTTACAGTGCCACCTCCTGGCTGAAGGCCTCTAATGCACCCCACACTTTTCGCCAACTTCAGAGACCCCACACCCGGTACAAAATCCTTATATCAGACTTTCAAGCCAGCATCTGTCTACGTGAAAAATGGATGAATTGACTCAGGAAAGGAGAACCCTGGTGCCTGTGTGTGGAAGGGACCAATTTCTGAGAGCTGGTTGTTCTCTTGCTCTCCAACAGTCACCCACAGGCTTGGTTCATTTTCACACACAGGTTTGTTTATTCTCCTGCTTTATGCTCTTCAGTCACATATGCTCAGGTGAGGACATGTAGTGGTTTGGTGGAAGCACCATCCCCTTTATTGAATGGTGAAGGAAATGGACCAAAGTCCTGAGATCTCTGTGTTTTCTGATGTAGTGAACTCAGGGTCACTTCTGTCTACACTGAGCATGTATTCCCATCTCACTCTGTTATAATGTGACAAAAATCAATGAGAGATTGTCAGTATAACTCTAGGGATTGTCCATTGAAAGTCCCTGGTCATTTTCTTCAGGCCAGTCCAACATTTAGGCATATTCCCTCATGTTCTTCCAGATGTTTCCCAAAGGATCCGATGCAATGAGCACATACATAGAAGTCAGGTTTCCAAATAATGGTTCTATCAGTCTTTAAAGATGATGCTTGCCTTCACAGTGACAGGGTCATCTGTGCAAACAAGAAAAATACAGTTGGAGAGATTCTGATAAAGACATCTTTACTTTTTTCATCCCAGGTATAGAGAACTGGAAATAACCACAAGGAATGAGGGGACACAAAAACCTTGATTAAATGCTTCCTGTAATAGTGCTTTTCTGAAGACCAGGGATACAAAGGGACATTCTGTGTTCTAAAATAGTTTCTTTCCCCTGTGGGATTTCAACTGCAGGTCACATGGAAAGGTTCCATGGACATGAGAGTGCAGGTACAAAGTAGAGGGTCATGACTTTTATTTATTGATAAATTTTTATCATGATGGGAAGCCTGTCAACCAGTTGAAGCCTTTGCAGAGCAGAGACTACTTTTCTGGGTCTTTCTGGGTTGTAACTGCAGTACATTAGGAACAGTTGCCAGGTTGCATCTGAACAAGGTTGTGTTTTGACTTTATCACGATGGGTCATGGGCTGTGAGCTTTGCTCTTCCTTTGGTTGAGGTGTAAAAATTTCTGGATTATTGCCCTTATGATCAGGGGAGAGGCTGGTTAAGGGGGTGATAGCAAAAAGACATGCTTGGCACATGATACCTCTTCTCTTTCCCCTTGAGATGGGGTAGTGGCTTCTGACAGTTTAGCTCACCTGAGTTGTGGGTAGCAGTTGTTTGACAGTTATTTAGGATGGCTGCCCCTCCTCCACAAAAGGTGTTCCCAGGCATTACCGCTGTAAGGACTGTGATAGACACAGAGACCCCTTATGTGGAGAATGCTACTACTCCTTGATCTATTTTGCTTGTCATCCTTCTGGTGAGTTTTGGGAAGCAGTTGTTGCTATGAATGGTGTGCCATTTGTCCAAAATGATCTGTCCCTCAAGGATAAGTGTGGGATCTTATACAACCCTAGGAAGGGTGGTTCATGAAGCACTGCTGTTCCCAAAGCTCCTGTGTTCAGAGTCCTGTGTTGTCTCTTTTAGAGTATGTGGGGAGATTGTGGTCTGTGCAGAGGCATTTGGATGGCTTTCCTGGCATGTGCTGCATCTTGTCTTTGCCTCAGGTTTTCTGGATGCTTAGAATTCCAAATTGCAGCTTCTTGTGATTCAATAAGTAATTAAGGACATCTTGCATTCTGGTCTGAAGTATTGGTCCACTCTAGCACTTTTGTTTAATCATTCCAGGCAATATCGGTTAGAAATTTGACTTGATTCTTAAAAGTATGCATCTTTACCTACAATATTTAGAAGAGGAGAACATTATGAAAAGTTAATTAGAAAGTTTTGATTGTTTTGCAAAATAAATAATTTTATATAAAAAGCTTTTGTGCAACCAAAGCCAATGCAATGGAATTTAGAAGAAAAGCAGAAAGCTAGGGAAAAAAATTATAAAGTATCACTGAATAAGGCTTTCTTTGTCAAATATATAAAGTAGTGGGTCAAATTTACTTTACTACAAGCCATAATCCAATTTATAAATGGTCAAATGGTATAACCATATGATTTCAGAAGAAGAAATCAAAGCTATCTGTATTCACAAGAAACCGCAATGTTCAAAGTGACAATTTTTTAGAGATATGCAAAGTAAAACAACACAGAGATCCCACTTACACCTATCAGATTGGCTAATAGGAGGCAAAAGAAAATCATATATGAATATTGAAGATGATGTCAGAAAACTGAAACTCCAATGCATGTTAGGAAGACTTACAAACTTACTCAACCATTCTGGAGAGCAATTTGGAAGTTTGGCCAAATGACTACAGAGTTGTGCATGGACTTTGACCCAGCAATACCACTACTAGGTTTATATCTCAATGTGATCAAAGAAATGGAAAGGAAATCATATGAACAGAAAATTATTTATTGCATCTCTGTTTGTGGTTGCAAAGAACTGGAATTTGAGGAAATGCCCATCAGTTGGGGAATAGCAGAACAATCTGTGGTATATGATTGTGAAGGAATACTGCTGTGCTCTAAGAGATGATGAGCAGGAAAACCTGGGAAGAATTTCATGAGGTGATACAAAGTGCAGTGAACAGACCTAGGAGAACCTCGTACCCAACAAGAGCAACATCATGCTCTGACCAACTGTGATTGACTGAGCTACTGCCAGCAATACAATTATCCAAGACATTCCCCAAAGACACGTGATGACACAGGTTACGTACTTCCAGAGAACAAAATGGATGCAGTCAGAATGCAGATCCAATCAGACTATTTTAACTTTATTTTATTCATTTATTTAGTTTAGTTTTGTTTGATCTGTGTTTACCTTCATAATATGACTAACATATACATATGTTTTGCATGATCTTATATGTTTAACAAATATCAATTGTTTCTCATTTCAGAGAAGGGGGAAAAAGAGAAAAGGAGTGAATTTGGAACTCAAAATTTCATAAAAAGGAATGCTGAAAATGTTTCTTCATGTCATTGGGAAAAATAAGTACTAATTCAAAATAGGATAAATGTAAGCATTCTTTTCATACAAATAAAACATTTGTGTATAAGGAGTGTTCATGTCTTTAGCCTATTTCTTCTGCCCTCTCTCTTTGCCCATGTTGCATATCAGGACTGCCTGTACTGAAGACTTTCCAGCAGGAGAGCATGGGGTGGCTCTTTGTTTTATTCCTCAGCATCTTGCCGTCTTGTGGTATCAGAACATGGGCAGCTAGGTTGTGCAGTGGATAGCGCACCAGTGCAGTGGTCAGGAAGACTTCAGTTCAAATCTCACCTCAGACACTTGACACTCACTAGCTGGGTGACTTTGGGCAAGTCAATTAACCCCAACTGCCTCATCCTGGGTCATCTATAGTCATCCTGATGAATATTTGGTCACTGGATTCAGATGGCTCTGGAGAAGTGCACAGCCCTCCATCACTCAAAACAAAGTCAAGTGCAAGTCATGCCATCATTTCTCTGATGACATGGTCTTTTTGGCAACAAAGGAGGAACACACACACACCAGAATGTAAAGAATAGATCAAAGTTCTCTTATCCTCCCTGACACACTGTTGAGCATATAGATTTGTATGGCTAACCTGCAACTTGGGGAACCCCTTCAGTTTCTGAGCTTCAGAGACAGAGTTGCATCCCAGTGGCTCAGGTCGGTAACTCCATTAGGGGCATCTCTAGATCCCAATAACCAGCTTTTCTGACTTCCTTGGAGGTCATTACAGCCACCAGAGAGGTCTTCAGGCACACAAATACCTCCCACCATGCATCACCTTCAATAGCCCACCTTATCCGTTTCATTCTCTGATGTTTCCATCATTCCACCTTATTATTGAAAATGAGTTGAATGTTGAGACTGCTATTAACATTACTCAAATCTTGATTGTTACCTTGTTCTAATCTTCTAGGATGGGGTTGAGGTTGAATCCATCTGAGAACAAAATTCCACCTTTTTACTCTTTTACATTTAATTTTCTGCATAGGGAGCAAAGACTGCATATTCTAATTGAACAAGAGATTAAAGTATCAATTACTATTATTTAGATTGAGGAAAATATGATTGAAACCAATCAAGGGGCCCATGGCATGACAGGAATGGCTGGTACTTCATCCAGTGTCTATATGCGTTTAATTTGTGTGCTGGTTTCTCTTTGCCCTTTCATAAATAATTTTTGTTGATATTTTCTGTTTTCCATGACCCATAGTATCCCATGGATGTCTTTCTCTTCCCTTGCCCTCCATGAGAGACCTCCCCTGTGACAAATACTGTTTTTTGTTTGGAACAGTGAAAAAGTCAGCACAACTGAACAACTTGATAATATATGAGCACATGTGCAATGAGTGACACCTGTGCCCCTACCTCCATAGAGGAGTGGGCTGGGAAGGTCTTCCTATCTGTTCATTCAGGTCCCACTTGACCTCCATCATTTTGTTCCATTTCCTTTAGGCTTTTGGGTGTCTAGTCTTTATCATTTACATTATTTCATCATTGTGTATCTTGTTTGTGTGGCTCTGCTTACTTCACTCCACATCGGGTCCTACAGATCTTTCCATAATGTTTTTGTTTATCACACACATCTTTCCTTCCCATTCGGTGGTATTCTATTACATTAGCCAATGAGAACTGGTGTGGTCATTCTTTCAGTGATGGGTGACTACTTTATTTCCAATCCTTAGCTACCACAGAAAGTATGGATATCAATATTTTGGAGTCGGTTATTCTGTTTTCTTATCAATGGCCCAAAGTTCCTGACAGGCCAGAGTTATGCACGGAATGGGGAAAGTGAAACCTTTATGATGGTCATTAATATCTTGTGAGTGATGTTGTTATATTGCCAGGGTAGGCTCCTGCTGCAGGCAGCAGTTCATGTGATTCTTCTGTAGCATCTTGGGGAAGAATGATCCTCTTTGCTTTTTGCTCCTCACATCGTTTTCCAGACCCAGATGTGGCCCCTTTACTTGCCTGTCTCTCCAGGACAAATGAGACTGAAATGCTCAGGCATCATTGCTTTGCCCAGATATATTCACAGAGATCCCCTTTGGACTTTCC
>JAQQSK010008049.1:0-13689 GCA_028658325.1 Potorous gilbertii | reverse complement strand
CATGGCTTTCAGGTAGTCCCATAATTTTTAAATTGTCTCTCCTGGATCTATTTTCCAGGTCAGTTGTTTTTCCAATGAGATATTTCACATTATCTTCCATTTTCTCATTCTTTTGGTTTTATTTTGTGATTTCTTGGTTTCTCAGAAAGTCATTAGCCTGCATCTGTTCCATTCTAATTTTTAAAGAATTATTTTCTTCAGTGAGCTTTTGCACCTCCTTTTCCATTTGACTAATTCTGCTTTGTTAAAGCATTCCTTTCCTCATTGGCTTTTTGAACCTCTTTTGCCAATTGAGTTAGCTTATTTTTCAAGGTGTTGTTTTCTTCATTATTTTTGGGGTCTCCTTCAGCAAGCTGTTGACCTGCTTTTCATGATTTTCTTGCATGTTCCTCTTCCCTTGCATCATTCTTCTTCCCAATTTTTCCTCTACCTCTTTTATTTGATTTTCAAAATCCATTTTGAGCTCTTCCATGGCCTGAGACCACTGAACATTTATTTTGGATGTTTGAGATATAGAAACCTTGACTTTTATGCTTTTTCCTGGCAAGCATTATTCTTCCTCATCTGAAAGGATGGGAGAAGATATCTGTGCACCAAGAAACTAACCTTCTATAGTCTGATTTTTCCCCCTTTTTTGGGCATTTTCCCAACTAGTTCCTTGACTTTTGGGTCTTTTGTCAAGAGTAGGGTATACTCTAGGGGTCTGCAAGATCTCAGTTCCTCCAAGTGGTATAATCAGGTGTGAACACTGGTCTGAGAACAAGTAGAAATTTTGTGTCCAGAATCTGAGTAATAGAGTTTCCTCTTCACAACCACCTCACCTCCAGTTCCACCAAGCCAGCACTGGGGGCTGAGATTCACATAAGCTGCAGGGGTAGGGCCACATTCAGTGTGAAATAAAGATGAGCTGCTCAAATCCCCCAGGAGTATTAGATTGGAGCAGGGCCTCTACACAGGGCTGAGGTAAGAGTCAGCTGCTCAGTACCCTCAGGGGTTTTATGATCCAACAATGGATGCAGTCTGCTATAGGGGCTGCTGTGGAAGCTGCAGAGGCTGCCTGAGGCAAGAGCTATGGGAAGGCCCTTCTCCCTTCTTGGCCAGCTGAAAAAACCCTGTCACTGACCGTAAGTGCCTGTGGGTTGAGAGATCTGTGAACTGCTGCTACCCCGACTGGCGATTCCACCCCCGAGGCCTGCTCTCATCCTCCTCCCAGAGCTACATGGCCAAGGCTGGGCTGGGCTCTGCTCTGCATCTGGTGCAACAGACATTTCCCATAAGTCTTTCAGGTCACCTTGGGCTGGAAATCTCTACTCTGTTGTGCTGTGGCTTCTGCTGCTCTAGAATTTGTCGAGAATTTTTCTTTATAGATATTTTATTGGTTATGGGGAAAGAGCTAGTGTATGTGTGTCTTTCTACTCCACCATCTTGGCTCTACCCCCATCATTAGCAATTAACAAAGGTTGTGGGCCTTCCTACAAAACAAGCCTCCCCCAATAAAGCTTCCTTTAATGGACTACATCTGAGGCCTATTAATGAGGTAGGGGAAGATCTTTGCCCTATAACTTCTCTAGACAGAACTGAATAGAAGAGAACTATTTGTTCCAATGGCCATAAAGTAGGTTGAAGCAAGTACTGTGGAGCACTTAGAGCTTGGTCAGACATTGAAGACACCATGGCTATCCACTGAATCCTGAGCCACCACCATCATGTCTTTTGTCCTGTCATTGGACTTCTATGACTGAGGAAGAGTGAGTGAGTCTGACAACTTTGGGCAACTCTAGTTCACATAAATCCAATTCACTTGTAAATCAAGACATTACCTGGTGATGTCTTTGGTAGGCTTTTAAGACAAAGGACAACAACAACATTACCCATCTAATAATGAATGACTTATGATGATGGTGTCTATTTAGTTCTGTTTCCCTTATTAGGATTCCTTAATTCATTATATAATCACTTACATACACTCATTATTTCAAATAAATGCACACACATATGTTTTATATATAAAACTTTCTCCAGAGTAACTAGTTCTCTTTATTAATTGACAAAGAAAGAATTGGCAAAAGAAAGTCACACTTTTGGAGAGAAGTGAGGGAGGAAGTAAATAAAGCCAAGAGGAAGCATGTCAAGGAGATTCATCACATGTACAACTGTCATACATTTTTTTCCCTTTTGGCCTACCATTACATTGTTCATGTATGTACCCTTAATATTCAACTATTTTTGTGGACCTTTATCAGCTTTTCTGGTTACTCAATGTTGCTGGTTGGCTGTTGTATTCTTTACCTCTTTAAGAGCTGGCAAAATAGCTTGAAAGGTCACTCACTCTGGAGTTAAAGGACTAGGTTCAAATCTTCCTTTCTGTATGTATGTGACTTTGGAAAAGCAATTACATTTCTCTGGGCTTCAGTTTCCTCTTTTATAAAGTGAGGGAATGGATCAGGTGAGATCTGAAGTCTAGTCTGAAATTTTTATTTTTTATTCATCCCACTTATCCCTCCCTCCCCAAGAATATCAGCCTCTTGAGAGCAAGGATTATGTTGTATTTGTCTTTGTATAGTACCTTACATTTAATGGGCACTTTAAAAATATTTATGGAATTAGATTGATCAAACTAATTAAGAGTTTCCCAAAGAAAGTTAAGAACTGGATTTATTCAAAAGGCAGCTGTCTTAATTTACTACTGCAGTAAAAAATGGGTTTTTCAAATGTCAGTCATTGCTTTCAAATTGTACTTTGAGTGTGGAAATAATGCACATTAGTATATCTCATAATCAAAGGCAACGGCATACTCTGGAGGAAAGCAAATAAGTCTGGATATGGTAAAGGGGAATGTCAGGATTATTGGGGATCTTAGAAATGTGTTCTTAACAACAGCATGAATAAGAAAGGCCTTTCAAAGACATGTTGTCATGTTCAGATGAATGATATCTATGAGACAAAGAAACCACCAGCTCCATAATACTAAAAATTATTATCAGGTCAGCATCTCAGCTCTCCTCCTTTCTTCTCTCACTCCGCCATTTTTTAAACTGAAATGTCATTCTTAAATGGTTTTCTTTCCTTGAGACAAAGTTTTACAGCATTTCCTATTGTACTTGGAGTCAAGACATGACTCTAACACAATAGCCATAGGTATCACAGGCAGGCAAATCCTATAAACTCTTTGAACTTTAGATTCCTCATCAGTGAAGTGGACTTAGTAATGCCTTTAGTATCTTCCTCATAGGTCCTTGGGAGACTCAGAAGACATGATGCATATAAAATAAAATCATATTTATTTACATTTATAAGTATATGCATACATAACAGAAACATTATACCATGCCTGAGAATCCCTCTAAATATCTGCTAGTATCCAGGTATCTTGAATAAATGGATGACAGAGATCACTATTTATGGGTAAGCTATTGATTTTTCTATCTTGTCAATCATGATTCAAGGATATTGCAATAAACATGATAAAGCACAAATGGAATAAATGTAATAAAGATAAGCAAAAATAAAAGCAGGAAGGGGGCAAAAAAAGGACAACTTTGAACAGCAAAGGATTTTTTTTGGGTGCAGAAAACTGTGAAGCCCATAAAAAAATTCTATGGAAGTTGGAAAGATTTCTCATTACCAGCCTTGAGGCAATCCAAGCATTTTATTTTTTTAAGCTGTCATAAACTGACAAAGATATGAGATGGATTACATTGTAATGTACACCTAGTGGGAAAATGAAGCAGAGAATGAAATGGTCCATATCAGAAGGGGAAAAAAGCCCTGCAGAGTTATACATGGACTAAATGTCTGCAGGATTTCAGTAAAGCTTTAGATTTGGTATTGTGGAATTAGTGCTAACTTTACAGTGGTTTTTCTTCTAGCACTGTATTATCTTTCAACATTCTATCATTTGCATTAGCTAACTCATTCATTCAGCAAATATTAAATAATTACATTGAGATACTTGAGTGGCAGAGTGATTAGAGTTATGGGTTTGGAGTCAGGAAGTTGAAGAGTTGTTAGAGTTGTCTGACTGTATCTCCATTTGGGGCCTTCTTGACAAAAATACTGGAGTGGTTTTCTATTTTCTTCTCTAGTTCATTTTGCAGATGAGGAAATTGAGGCAAACAGGATTAAGTGACTTGCCCAGGGTGTCTGAGTCTAGATTTGAACTGAGCTCCACGCCTAGATCTCTATCCATTGTGCTACCTAGTTGCCCTAGAAGTAGGGAAAACTTCAATTCATATGCAGCCTTAGATACTTACTAGATGTTTGACCCTGTACAAATCAGTTAATCTCTGCCTCATTTTTCTCACATATATATATATAATATATTATATGTATGTATATATAAAGGGCATATGAGCAAAAAATGAAATAATAATTGTAAAATGTTTAGCGTGTCTGGCACATAGTAAGTACTATGTAAATGTTAGCTATTATTATTAAATATTATATGCTAAACATTATGCTACATCCCAGGAATTCAAAGATAGAAAAGAATCAGTTGTTACCTCCAAGAAGCTTACATTTTTTTCAGGGACGTGGTGCAAAGAAAAGTTAATATAAGTGCCACATCTCTCCAAAACTTGCATATTAGTTTGGGTCCCCTGGTGGAGTGACTATGCCAAGTTAATTAGTTTGTACTCTTAAAACCGTAACTCTCAAAACTTTAACAGCATATTCAAAACCTTTACTCCAGTTACTCAGAGAATATAATTACCTCCAAGAAATATCATTTAGTGAAATAACATAGCATGAACCAGAGTAATAAAACATCCCCCCTATAAACCTGTGGTACAATTTCCCTAACTGCTTACAGCTTTCATTGAGAAGAATACACATATTGAAAGGTAAATGTGGCAAAGGCAGGTCACACCTCCAGCATTGCAGGGCTCTAACTCTCTTCCTCATCTTTTGGGAGTCCTCTCCTCCCAGACACTGAATCGCTTTTTGACAGACTGCTCAGTTTTGCTCCCTGGGATCTTTTTCCAGAGTTCAGTTTGTCTCCACAGCTGGACTTCTTTGATGAGTGCCCTATGTCCTACTGGGTAAAATGTTCTGTGTAAGATGTCTTTGGTGATGAAGAGGGAGAAGATTCTGCAGGAAACTATTCTTCCGTAGCTGGTTTTCCCTTCAATTACAGGGGCTGAGTATCTCTCACATTATAGTACTTCTCCTGTCTTGATTGATTTCCCGGAGAGTATTTCTCATCTGTAGATCTGGCTGCCTTTATAAATGTCACTAGGGGTGTGGCTGATCTTTCACACATTCATCACAAACCACTCTATAATTCCATCAAATTGAGGGAAGAAATTTTTTTCATATCACCTAAAATAGCAACGATATAGAAACACTTCTTTATCCTTCCTTTATGAGCACTGAATGGGTCCTTTCCAGTTTTTCACCCTTTACAACCTACAAATAAGCCACTCAGGGTGGGAGTTATTCAAGATCTTGCACACTGTATAAGAGGGAAAGGGTTCATTCAAATTAAAGCTATTATATCCTATGGCAAAGTGCAAACACAAATACCTCAACACCTCATTCTTGACATTACCTGACAATTACATTCTGTAATTTCACCAAGCAGACTGGTGACATTCAATTGGTTAGAGGACTCCTGAGAAACGCTTTCCCTCTGTACAAAACATAAACAAAGTTATTTAGAGGCAAGGGCACTAACAATGAGGAGAAGGATCAGAATAGACTTTTTTTTAGGAGATGACACTTGAATTAAATTTTTGCTAGGAGAGCTAGATAGTCAAAATAAAAGATAGTGACCCTGACCTTGTTACTTACTCAACAATAATAAAATGAATGCCCAAGAAAATTAACGTTGAAGTTTATAGATTAAAATTATTGATCCAAAATTTTCCTGTGCACAAACTATTTCTTGGAGTCTGCATTAACTCTTTCAAAACATTAGAATTGTTCCTGGAAATGATATAAAGCTTTCATAATTAATTAAGAGAGTGGCAGGTCAGACTTACACTTTAGGAAGAATACTTTAGAAGGCAAATGCAGAATGTAGAGGCTTGATTCAGA
The DNA here is from genome assembly GCA_028658325.1 of Potorous gilbertii. Taxonomy (NCBI): domain Eukaryota; kingdom Metazoa; phylum Chordata; class Mammalia; order Diprotodontia; family Potoroidae; genus Potorous; species Potorous gilbertii. The sequence goes on along the minus strand of JAQQSK010008049.1, from coordinate 7,653 downwards.
GAAAATAATTAGAAATCTCTTTCAGTAGCCTAGGCAGGAATTGATGAGGGACTGAAGCAGGATCTTGATAATAGGAGTAGAGAAATGATATCAGATGAAAAAGATATTATGGAGGTAGAAAATATAAGATTTGGCAACTGCATAGATATATGGGATGAGAGAGTAAAATCATAGCTACAAACTTGGGTGATTAGAAAGATGGTGGAGACTTTAATAGAAATAGAGAAGTTGGAAAGAGGAATGTATTGGGAAGGGTAAGAGATAGGATTGTACTTAAGCAAATTCCAATCAAACTGGAGTGAGCTAGAAGAAGCCTATTGTTAAATTTTCTAGGTGAATATTTACACTTCAGAAATTGATAAATACTTCAAATCAGTGATTAGTGTGTTTTGTTGGCTGTCTAGACTAAAGAGGGTTATGTTCAAAATGTTATTGATGCAGATTCAATTTAAAAGTATATCACATATTTTTTTCTTTTTGGAGAGTCAGTTAATAAGCATTTACCAGTATAGATAGTTTGAACATGTTTAGTTTGAGATGTCAATGGGACTTCCAATGTGAAAAATGCAAAACACAGTTGAAAAATATGATTAAAGCTCAAGAAAGAGAGACTTGGGCCAGAAATATAGTCATATGCATAAAGATAATAAGCTCAAATGAATTGATTTGTTGATCATATTAATATGTGTGTGTGTGCATGTTGAAAGACAGGAAGGGAGAGAGGGACAGAGGGAGAGACAGAGACAGACACACACACACATACACACAGAAAAAGTCAGAGAGGGACAGAGACAGAGAGATAGAGACATAGAGATGGAGTAAGAGAGAGAAAAAAGAGAGATGGAGAAAAAGAGAAAGACATAGGCAGAATAAAAGAAGGCATAGTGCAGTCTTATAGTCCACTAACAGGGAGGATGTATGCAAAGGAAAATGAACCAACAGAGGAGAAGGAGAAGTAGATCAGTAGGGGGAGAAACAAGAACAATCAGTATGACAAAAAAATCTGAGAAGAGAGAATATCCAGGAGGAGAGTATGATCAAAACTGTTAAATGCTACAGAGACTTTGAGAAAGACTGAGGACTGAGAAAAACCCATTGTATTTGCCATCTAAGAGACCATTTGTAACTTTTGAAAAAGCAGTTTCAGTTTAGGAGTAAAGTCAGAAGCCAGATTACAAAAGGAGGAGTGAGAATAGAGAAAGTTGAGGCAAGGACAGAAGAGAAAGAATAGATTTAAAAGGGAGAGATGAAAAGATAGAAGGTCACAGTCAGATGCAAGACTATCAGTTTTGGAACATTGAATGGAATGAGAGGAAGTAGGGACTCTGAGAACAGACAACTTTTTTTTCAAGGAATTTGACTGAAAGGACAGGTAGCTTCATGCTGTTCTTGTGAGTCTCTTTTCAGGGTGGATATGTTTCTAGATAAAAGAGAGTTTCTAGACAAAGAAAGAGAGTGAAGGTTGATGAGAAGGAATGATCTGGGAGGAAAATCTGCTGAATGAAATGGTCATGGGTACAATCAAAGGTACATTTAGAGTCTTGAGGGGAAAGGAACTGGAGTAATAGAGACAGTAAGAAATGATGTAAATAATGGTCTAAAGAGATTTGAAGATAAGGAGATGAGGGAAAGATGTAGAATAATAGGATCTGTTTTTTAACTCAAATGAGGTTCTTGACTAACAAGGAAAGGGAAGTGGATGGTATGAGAGAAGTAAGGAGGGAAGAGAAGGTTTGAAATAGACTATAGGAAGTGGGGAAATCAATTAGAGAAGGAAAAAAGAATGATTTTCATCTTTGCTGATCTTTCTCAAGTTCATAATAATATCCAATGCAAGGAAAAATAGAGGGAGGGAGATTGAATATGAAATATGATCTTCATTTCACAGTTTTTAGTTGGATCAATTTCAAATTTAGCATGGTAGTTCCAATCTTGTCCTGCTTGATCGTGTGTGTGTCCTTCGCTGACAAAGAAGACCCTGCCATCAGGGAAATGATGACATGATTTGCACTTGACTTTGTTCTGAATGAGGGAGGGCTGTGCAGGTTACCATCCTCATTTCTCCTCCACAGCCATCTGAATCCAGTGACCAAAATTCTGTCCTTTTTTTCTTGCTTTTATTTTTAATGATCTAGTGACACTCAAATTTCCTTCCTTTTTAAAAATATCATTATCTAAATCTCAACTTTCTTCTACCTTAAATAAAAACTCTGCCTTATAAAAACAAATATAGTCATATAAGATAATTATATACTTTATTTGGGTCTGTAAATTCATGTCTGATTTCACACTTTGCTAAGAAATGGAACACATGGTCAATTTTCTATGCTTTTGATTGAGCTTTGCATTGATCATAGTTCTTAAATATTTCATTTTTCTTCTCCATTGTTGTTATTTGATAATTTTCAGATATGTCTGACTCTGCACAACCTCATTTGGGGTTTTCTTGGCAGAGATGCTGGAGTGGTTTGCCATTTTCTTCTCTAACCCATTTTACAGGTGACAAAACTGAGGCAAGCAGGGTTAGGGGACTTTTCCAGGATCACACAGGTAGTAAGTAATTAAGGACAAATTCTAACTCACAAAGATAAATCTCCCTGACTCCTGGCCAGGCACTCTATCTGGTGTACCATCTAAATGTTTTCCTTTACAATGTTAGAGAATTCCACTGGCTCTGCTTACTTCACTCTGCAACAGTTAGTAAAAGTCCTTTTAGATTTTTGTCATTTCTTATTGCAGAAAGATAGTCGGGTACATTCATATATCATAGTTTGTCCAACCATTCCCCAGTTGATGGGCACTTACTTTGTTTCCAGTTCTTTATTACCACAAAAATGATGCTATTGTTTATGACTCCTTTCCCTCCAAAAGGGTTGTATGGTGAGGTGAGGGCTCAGTTGAGATTAAATGCCATGAATTTATAGTGGATTCAGTTTGACTTTGTGATTTCTTCCATTTAGCAGCACATGAGTAGGAACAGAGGGAGAAGATATTTGGAATAATCCAAGGTTGGATAAGGTATCAGTTTAGAGAAGAACAGGACTTAGGGTGAGCACAGGATCCAAAAGCATAGAGCACTTTAGAGTTGATCTGGTTAACTATGAAGTTCAGATGCCAAAGTGTGAAAAATGAGGTTAGAGCAGGAAAAGATTGGGAGAGAGCTGAGGGGAATAGAGATTGCAGGTTCTTTTGAGAACACACAATAGGTTTAAAGAGGATAAAATTTAGGGAGAGAATGATTGGAGATGATGGACAAAAGTACTTTAAAATTTTTGCCCATTGAAGAGTAACATTTTGTAAGTGATGATGGGAGCAAGTAACTGAGGTTGAGTGGAGTGGTTAGAATGTTTCAGGAAGCATGACATGATGTCCCCAGTAAGAGAACAGGTGTTAAAGTAAAGGAGAATACTACAAAACTCCTTGAGAAAGCAGGGAAAATGCCCTGGGGTGTCAATAGAAAATTGCTACTAGGACCTTGAGTGGGTAGTAAATCTTAATGAAATGAAATATGGAAGATGTGGAATAATGGCAGCAAAGAGATATTCTGGAAATGCTATTGGGAAGCAACAAATACAATAAGTATGATACAAAGGGCAGTTGGTGGTAGAAAAGTGGCTAGGGCTGCAGTTCCTTCTGAGCAGAGTGACATCTCTATGTGTGTGAGTAAATGGAAGAACTCTTTCAGGAAGAAGACTAAAATGAAGTTTAATTATGGAACAATTCTAGAAAGCACAATAGAAGAGGCTGAAGTGAGATATGGAATGGGTAATGTTGTGTGGAATCAGGATAAAAGTGTGGGAAGTAGGGGTTGAGGAAAGATCTAGATTATATTTAGGACCTTGGTCCTAAATAGGAATAGGAGAAGAGGAGGTGGTATTTGTCACTTCAGTTGATTCCCAGGTGCAAACATTAGAGGCTTTCTTTGGTCTCAGTGGCCTCTGCAATGAAATGACTTGTTCTAGGTTGCTCAGGTAATTAGCCATCTTCTAGGATTAGAACACATATCCTTTGACTCTCTAGTGTTCTGTCTTTTATAAGCACCTCATAAAGACAACCTCTTTCTGCTGTTTGGAGCTATTTTCACATAGACCTATGGAGATATTTATCAAGTGTATAACACTGAGAAAAATGCAGCAAAATTATGGAAAACTCATTAATATAATTAAGGGAAAAGGTGTAAAGATCACTAAAAGTATTAAATTGCTATAATATAAGGTAAGGATTTTATTGTATCTCACTCTCCTCCCTCTCCCCAAAAATTCTTTCTTAATTTCACTCAACAGTTGATTTAAAAAAACTATTATCTCTAAAAGCATTTTTAAAAGTGGACAAGTCTTTGAAACTAAATGGCATCTCTGATCCTCTCATGTCTTATTTGATAAATTGCTATGCAGATAAAAGTTTAATAGCTAAGTCTTTTGGCAACATACTGTTTTATTTGACTATTGTATATATTGTCATGTGTATGTATATATGTATGTAACATTACCAGTGAGCACTATTACACATTTGATAGTTCTGATTCATATAATTTTGTTCCATTTTAGGAACTTCCAGATTCCCTCCGGGAACAGACCCATCTGAAAGAATGGCACATAGAAAATACCCTGATTCAGACTATTCCTACTTACATTCAGCTCTTTCAAGCGATGAGAATTCTGGATTTGCCAAAAAACCAAATCACACACCTTCCTGCTGAAATTGGTATGTGCTTGAGCTACTGCAATTTGACCTCTCCTTAGGGGTGAGCAGACGTTTATACCATTATATCATATTTGGATGGAGACTCTGCAATATCTTCCTTTAGGTTACTGTTTTCAGAAAGTGGGTAGACTATTTTTTATAGATTTATGTATATCACCCAATTATGTCATTTTCCCTTATTCAATTCTCTTTAGTTTATAAGAAATGGATACAGATCTGTGGTTCAGAGATTTGATGGCGAGACTGATCCTTTCATTAAACATATTCTTTCTCTATGTTATAAACAGATTTCTGTAGTTGGAATCAGATCCAGAAAACAAATCTCGTCCCTAACATTTACTAGCAATGTGACAATGGGCAAATTGTTTAACCTCTCTGAGCTTCTGTTAACTCATCTGTAAAATAGGGTTAATCATAACTAGTAGCATGTAGCTCACTGGCTTGTTGTGCAACCCACATAAAATAATGCACATAAAAAACATTTACTAAGCACCTACTATGTGCTAGGCACTGTGCTAAGCATTGGAGATGCAAATTTTAAAAAGAAAATCCCCATCCTTGAGGAGCTTATAATCTACTGGAGAAAGTCAATACACCAAAGGAAACTGAAAAGTGAAGGAGTCTCAGAGAGAAGGTTCCCATAATGGGGCAAGATAGAAGAGTCAAAGAAGTCCCAAATGAGTGTTACTAGAGAATTCAAAAGTACCAAATGAATGAAGCAGGATGGGAAATGAGATGTCTGAATCATAAATTCGGTTGCACATTTTAAAGTAATATAAAATGCCAGTTATTATCATTAACTATATACAATTTTTCATAATACAAAGTTTTTTCTTCACAACCGTCTTGTGAGATAGATTATATAAGCATAAGTTTTTTTTTTAATTTATAAGTTGGAAAACAGGCTAAGCTAAGTTTTTCCTCATGCAAGTTTGGGCAGTTTGTAAATAAAAGAACTGGAAATAGATCCTGGGTCTCCCAAATCCAATGCCATTGCTGTTTCAATTATAGTAATTATTATATATAATATAACTATCATAATTCAATTATAATAAAGTTATAGTAAGAAAACATTCCCTAGGACAACCATCCTAATAATGCCCATTATAGGGTTTAAGTTGTAACCAACAAATGATGTCTGAGTGTAGCTATTTAATTTATCAAGTTTATCAGACTGAATTCTTTGTGAGGCCAGAGTTGTGTTGATCATGCTCTCACTGTCTCTATTGACCATGGACTCTGCTATACTTAGAGTCTTATGTTTAGATCTCTTGCAGTCTACAGTGTAGGGTGCAACCAAGGAAGTGCAAGAACCTTAGTCACTCTGCTGTGATTTTTAAGGACTACAATTTTTAACCAAAACATAGAAAGGGAAAAGTCATCACTGGAGAGTTTGGTGGACATAAGGTTTAGGGGATATAGCTTTTGTTTAGGGTTTTGATTTTGCTTGAAGAACTACCATTCTGCCTGTTAAATGTATACAAACAGCCCCAGAAAATAACTTTCTTATTTTCCCAAGCACTGATTTATTTTTTTCCAGTAAAAGGGACTTTGACTTTCATATGAAGGTGATTCCTTGATGGCTACAAAGAACCCCATGGACTGAGTCTTAATATTAGGGATGATTTGATTGGCTTAAACTTTTGTGAACAAATGCTATCCTTTGGCCTAAGTGTATAAAAGAGCACAAACACATCATTGGGTGTGATGGAATTTCTTGAATTTCAGTCTAAAGAGTTTCTAGACTAAAGATTAAGTACATGATCTTGGAGCTGGAGAGGGAAAGGAGTGAGTTATGATGCAAAGGAGTAAAGCCTGAACTTTTCCCTTTGATCCTAACATGAGTTATTTGGATTGTACTTGTCCACTGCAGAGGGGATTGCCTTTATAGATTCCTTTCTGGGGTATGGGAATAAATACAAAGACTTAGTATAGTATTATTTTTTAATTAAAATATTTTGTCTAATTTAATTTATTATTAATTAAATTTAATTTAAATATTTATTTAATTAGAATCTTCTTCTTCACTTTCCCACACCATGTCTCCCCCTAATTGACAAAAGGAAATCAAAACTCATTATTAATATATATACATAGACCATCAAAATAAATTTCCAAAATCACTTTTTCTCATTTTTCCTTCTGAGTCTTTCATTTTATTTTCATGAGGTAAGCAACATATTTTATCATTAATCATTTAAAATCATGGTTGGTCATTGTTGATAAGAGATCAGCACAACAGTATTCCATCACATTTATATACAATAACATGTTTATCTATTCCCCAATTTATGGCTATACCCTTAGATTCCCATTCTTTCTTAGCATAGTTGTATAAGATTAGGAGCTATAAAGGTATGTGGGTAGAAGGTCAAAAGGAGAAGAGAAATACAGAGACCTATTTGTAGACTGTGTTTTCTTTTTAAGTATAGAAACACTAAACATCTGAAGCTTTACATGTGTTGATGAATTATTTGGTCAAAAAACAGACAAATTTAATTCAACTCAATATTTCTTTTTTTTCCTTTTACTGCTATTTTCATTTTTTTAAAAGTAGCATTTTCCCCCAGTTTCATGTTAAGGAAATTTTTAGCATTAATTTTTACAAGATTTTGAGTTCCAAATTTTATCCCCCTCTCTCCTCCCCTCTTCTGAAAATGGTAGGCAGTTTGATATAGCTTATATATTTACAGTCACGTAAAATTATTTCCATATTAGTCACAGTTTGACAAAAAAAGACAATGTACTAGTTTTCATTCTATATAGAGGGGGAAAACTCCTTGCTCTCAAGAAACTTATATTTTACTTAAAATCGACATACATTCCCTACCATTTCTGTAGTGTTAATGGCAAAAAATAGTGACTTAGAAAGTGCCAAAAACTACTTAGTTTTTAAAATGTTTACAAAGATTAATTTGTCTATTCTTATAATATTATTTTTTCCTGTAA
>JAQQSK010008048.1:0-13689 GCA_028658325.1 Potorous gilbertii | reverse complement strand
TGTTTTGATTTTAAAATATTTTATTAATCTCCTTTGTCTTTATATCAAAACCATTTCTAGGGGAAATATTCCCCAAAGAACAACGTATAATTACCCCTTCAACTTATATACTATACAGTGTAATTCACATTGTGACACTCTTTATGTCTGGTATTCTCTCATATACTGAAGGCCTGCTGAAACTTCAGAGACTACTCACATATCTTGTGTTCATCTTTTGCTGCCTAAGAAGACCTTGCCACAATATAAATGATGGCATGACTTTCACTTGACATGTTTTGAGTGAGAGAGGGCTGCACAGGTCACCAGCCTCACTTCTCTTCCAGAGCCATCTGAATCCAGTGACCAGATATTCATCAGGATGACCGGAGATGACCCAAGACACACTGGGAGACCTTGGGCATTTTAGGCCAGGGTCTTTGCAGATACTCACTTAAGGTGAGGCAATGTTCTTTCATTGAATAGGCCTGTTTAAGAAGTAGTCAGGGCAAGGACCCTTTAATGAGGCCAAGGAAAGAAAGACAACAGGCTGGGTGGGAAACGGAAATAATTATTGGTAATCACTATAAAGCTAGGAGGGTCAAGAGGAACCCTTAAGGAGGGGCCCAGTGGCTTCCCAGTTTCAGAATTATGTAGGTTTAAGGTTTTGGGAGAGGAAGGACAAGACAGAACAGGAGAAAGGGAAAGGAAGGAGAGGAGGGGAGAGGAGGGAAGGGAGGGGGAGGGAATGGAAGGGAAGGGTATGGGTCAGTAAAATCCAAGTCAACTGGGCAACTTTAAGCCATCCAAATTTACATTCCTTTGCAGAGAAGAAGGAAGGGGAGAATGAGGCAGACAGGAGAGGAGGAGTTGAGTTCTAGGCCCCCATTTAGCCAACCGCACCCACTCACAGAATTGTGTTTGTCCTTCATTGCCAAAGAAGGCCATGCTATCAGAAAAATGATGACATGACTTGCACTTGACTTTTTTTTGAGTGAGGGAGGGCTATGCAGGTCACCAGCTTCACTTCTCCTCTAGAGCCATCTGAATTCAGTGACCAGATATTCATCAGGATGACAGGAGAAGACCCATTGTGTTGCTCTTAAAGATTTCATATTTTAACATTCTCTCTACCCCACCACAGTTGTAGTAATCATACAAAACAGGTTCTCAAGACTCAAAAAAGGATTAATTTTGCTTATAAGTTAATGGAAACAGGACTTAAACCCAAACTCAATAAATAATAACAAAACAATGCATGTGTAAGAAATATACCCAATCTCAGTAATTTATAATATGGTCTAGCAGAAGATATTTAGAACTTATTTCCCAATAAAACTGCTTTCTTCCTCAATCTCTCTTGATGCTCAACATTGCTTATTTTATCTTGCTCTCACCCCACATTGTGGTTAGCAGACATTCTCTTTCCCTCATTGTTGTCACCTAAAAATATCCTTCTAGCTATTTCTAGCTCTTTGTTATGGTTGTCTCATTACCTATTTACTCATTTACTGATTTATAATAAGTTAATGAGTACAAAAGACTTGACAGGAGCTCAGAGCCGATAAGCCATACTTTCTCCTGCAGGCAGGTTATCACTTAATAGATAATAACCCCCCTTTGTGGGTATTGTGTAGCCGAAGGTGTCTTCCCTAGTGCTAAAGAACATATTGGGAAGGCAAATTTCACTTTCCTCCCCCCATCCAAGTAGGAAAGATGTGTTGATTGAGTTCTTTTGATATAGGAGGGGAGATGGAATATGAGAGGGAAACACAAGTCTTTTCCAGGATATGCTTTCCAATTGAAGACTGTCATCATTTTACATGTTACAAAGAATTTGATATGCACAGTGATGGTGTTTGTTAGTTTTTATCAGATATCATAACTTTGAGCCCCTGTTTCCTCATCTTTAAATGAGATGACATTTATGTCCTTTCTGTCTCTAAATCTATGAGCCTATAAATATGGGAGCCCTTTGTAGGTAACATGTCTTGGAGATGATGCACAACCTCATGATATTAGATAATTAATAACTTCAATGGAACAACTTTTAACCTTATATGTTACTTGAAGATTCATTGCCTTAGTAAGGTGTGACGAAAACATTCATAGGTATTACAAAATTAGTTTGCTAACACAGGAAATATGGAGAAAATATGAAGTTATTTAACGCAAAAGTCAAAATGACTATGATTATGTTTCAGAGTCTACTTCACAAAGATATTATCATTAGAGAAGTACCTATTCAGTGCATGTGCCACGTTAGACTGACACGAGATCAAATGGCCATAATATAAAGGAGTTTTACGGAGCCCCAGTCTTAGAATCAGGAAAAGGTGAGTTCAAATATGTCCTTAAATACTTTCTAGTTTTGTGACTCTGAGCAAGTCACTTAACCCTGATTTCCCAAAAAGAATGCAGTACAATAAATTCTGTGGCACACCTAAGATGGAAGAGAAAATTGGATTAGTGAAACAAATAAAATTCCCTGATGAGATGGGACATTTTATTGACTTAAGAGGAAGGGATAAGACTTAGATAATTGGGGAAGTAGAAGAGTATCATAGTCAAGACATATAGTGTAAGTAAATAAAAGGAAGCATATTACTTTTAGAATGATATATAATAATGGATATAATTTTGCCCTGGAGAAGAAGGTCTATTGCATGTTATTGTTAGTATCGAATTGGCCAAGGGGAAGCAGTAACCATGATAACAAGGTAGAGTTAAAATCCAGAAGATGAAATACTAAGGGGAAAAAAGAACTCAAGGCACAGATAGCTGGCTAACAAAAATCTAGTCACATTGATCTGTCATCAGGGAAGGAGAAGAATTTCTCACTTAACTATGATTGATTAATCTTCAAAGACCTTTCAGGTTATAAAAACTTGTGATTCTTTGAATTCACACATATGTAAAAGATTTATATTTGTATGATAGTATACAAGATGTGTTTCTTTTCTAATCAGATATAAGTTGTCTGTTACAGATTAGTTGAACCCATTACCTTAAAAGGAGAGATGGGTGAGAAACTACTGTGCTATTGTAAAAAATAGCAACAAGAATACAACTTTGTTTTAAAATTTTAATTACTGTATCATGATTCATAAAATTTTTCTTACATTAAATTTTATTTTTGTGAATATTTTTATTTTGGCATCTGATGAACAACTCAATAGTAACTAGTCTGCTTTTGGAATTCTGTTCATGTGCTACTGTTAAAGTTGATACAGGCTACGTTGTATTTGCAGGTATGAATAGTGGGGGGAAATGGCAGCTGTGATTCTTTATCTGTACATCAATGTCAAAATGTTATCTGAGACAAATCTTGACTTCAGAAGCATTAATGGTTGTTGCTATCAAAACCAGGCTATGACCCAGTACAATCATTGTCATAGGACACTAACACAATGGCATCACAGGACTGGATGTGGCACAATGATCTGGGAAGGGCAGCTGTCCATAAGCTTAGCTATTTGGTTCAGAGAAACATCAATTAGTCTCTGCTCTCTGAACCCCTTGCAGAACTAGGTTGGAAATCAAACAAAGCCAGCTTTGTGTGTGTGATATTTGAGGTGTGTTTGGCGTCCTGTCACATAAGTGTATCTCCTTTTCTGTTGAATGTAAGGGTCATGATTTTGATGTCTTACTATTCTCAAGAACTGAACATATTAGTTCTATAAGTAGAAAGCTCAGGAAATTTGTTCTGGTGTCTGAAGAAAGAGAGAAAATAGGGAAGAGAAAGGATAAAAAAGAAAAACCAAGGGAAAACAAAAATGAGAAGGGAGAATAACATTTCCTTCCCATTCTCTTTTTTTTTGGTCACCTCACCTCTCTTAAGATTAATTATGTGGACAATTTACAATCTATCTGGGTTGTCTTCACAAAATCTTGACATAAATTTCTCCAACAACAGCCAACTGAGTATCTATTTCCAAGCTGTTTCCCTAATAGACACATGTCAAGACCATGCATACATATTTCTTCATTTTGTTATGGTCCTTGATTTTGTACACACTTATACAAATCAAATTGTCACTGAGGAATAACTCTAAAGCACATCTTTTCTCATAAGTCCATTTGCTTCATATTCTCAATCCTGGCATAGCTCATGCCAAGATTCCAGTTTCTACATAGCAATTCCTTAAAGTTGCTTTCATAGTCCACAATTCAGTGTTCTGTAAAAAAAAAAGTAGGCCAAAGATGGACTTATTGTAAGCTATTGTTACTTGACAACGTGATTTCATGGTGACTTAGCTTAATATATCCTTTTGCCTAGCATCTCTGTGGTTTTGACTTTTGACTTCTAAGTGCTGCTTCTTTTCAACATTCTTCTTTCATCAACTTTTGTTTTATCTATTTTGGGGTGCTTCTGCTCAGATCAGCTCTGATCTTTGATGGTTTCTGTTCTTAAATGTTTACTTAGGTTTGATATTTCTTGATTCTTTCCAGCTAGCTGTCCATTTTCTCTTTGCATCCTGTATGTTTTCTTTTGTCTTCTGCTCTGCAATTTTTTCTTTATTTTTTTCTTCTTCCCCTGCCTAAAGGCCATAATTAAATAGGGATAGATAGAGAAATGCATAAATATCCATAGACATACACACTCAAGTACGTGTACTTAAAACCATATTATACTGATTTCCACTTATCTTTTCTCTGAAGGTGAACAGGATCTTCCTGTATTAGTTTAAGTCTTTCCATATTTTTCTAAATCCATCAGCGCATCGTATCCTATACCACAACCTTATTTTGACCCAATCACATTCTACCTGGGATATTGTCTATGAGAGATTTTTTTTCCAATTTTCTTCATTCCCTGTTTCATGGCTACATGGGTTTTATTTATACAGGAAATTTTTATTTAAAATAATCAAAAATTATCCATTTTACACTTAATTTTGTACTTTTATGTTGCTTGTAGTGACATATATTTGAATGTATGTTATAGATTTTTTTATGATAATGGTTTAAGGTCTGGTAATACTGAAATTATGTACTTCCTATTTTCTTCATTATCATTCTCACCCTACTACTCTCCCTCCTCACTCTTCCACCTTACTTCTACCCACTATCTTACCATCCTATTCCTTACCCTACCAACCCTCCAAGAATTCCTCCCTTATTTTTTTCTTCAACCCTATCCTCTTGCCCTCTTCTGAATCAGAAGATTTTTATAGCCATGTAAATATATATATATATGTATATATATATATATACATATATATATATTCCACTTTGTCCCATTTTTATTAATCTAGACACCCTTCTACACTCCTTCTTATCCTGTTCCTTATCCTTCTCTTATCATATCTCTCCTATGTATTCCTTTATTCTATTAATTCTTTCTGAATATAGAAAACCTTTGTATCTTTCTAGATATGTATGCATTGCTTCTTCTTTAACACATTCCCAATAAGAGTAGGGCTCCAGAACTTCTAGCCTCCTTCCCCATCTAATTCTGCTGCATCATTTCTTCCTCTCACAGATCAATTGTATGAGATAATTACCCTTTCCTACATTATTTTGCTTTTTCAATTCACATCACACTCAGCTCTACTCCACTTTTTCTTTCAAATTACACTATTATAGAAAATCTTAGACCTAAAGTTTACATTTCCACATATAAAAAGGAAATAATTTATTCTTATTGAGTCCCTTGTAATTAGTCTTTGATGTATACCTTTCTGTTTGTCTTTAGTTCTTGAGAATGACCATGACATCATGAGGACAGCACAAGGGAATTGGATTTAAATGAGGGATAGCTATGAATGTCACTACTCTCACTTTCTCCTCCAAAGTCATCTGGCTTCAGTGACAAGACATATATAGATCAGTATCAGTGGAGATGGCCTCAGATGCTGTGGAAAACCTTGATCATTTTAGGCTAATGTCTCACTTTGACTCACTTTGTTCTTGCTTTGACTGAGACAATGCTTATTCAGTGATTACGACTGGTTAAGAAGTGAGCCAAGGAGTAGTTCACTTTTATCAAATAAAAAAAAATGGATCTGGGAGGAGAAGACCCTCACAGTTTCTGAATAAAGTAGAAGCAAGCACCATTTACATTCAATCTGAGCCACATGACCCAAATAAAGACTACTAAGTGGTGCTTGGGCTGAGACCTATAGTAGACCAATCTGTATAAGCCAGAGTGAATTGGGTTTAAGGAATAGCATTTAAGAAAGAAATCTAGCCAGGAACCCTAAGATATCCTGCTGGGTTTCAGCCAGTAAAATATACATTCCCTTGAGCAAAGCGTATTCAAGGAAGGGCATGATACCTCACGTAGATAGAGTGAGAGAAAGGAGGGAAAGGAAGGAAAATATAGAGGAGAAGAGTTGTTCTTGAATTGTTCTTACTTTTAAAAAAATCCCCAATCTCTCTACTTTGATTTTTGAAGTATTTTTCTCCAAGTTCTTTAATGAATTATTTTGGGGCAAGTGACAATTAATTCAACATTACTCTTTGGGCTAGGAAGGCCCTTTTTTTAAAATTTAGTATCCTCTGAAGACAAAGCCATCTTCTCTCTTCTCATGGTTCCTGTCTCCAGGTGGGTTCCTTTAATTTGTTGCTTTTTGTTAAATTTTTAGTAGATTGTCGTTACAATCACCTCGAATCCTGTGATTTGGGGGAATTTGCCACTGGCCTTAGCCCCTCATAGGGTTGTTTTCTGAGCTTTGTTCTGGGCTCAATTTCTGCACTCTTTTCCCCCTCCAAGTCACAGTTCCCCACTCCCCACCCCTGCTGGAAATAATCTTGAACACTCCAAAAGCTGCAATCTTCAGTTCTTTCTGTCTGGTCTGGAGTCAAGATCAAGAACTCGGGTCTCCTGTAAGTGCCCAAAGTCAACAGGATTCACATCTCACTGCTTCTGCACTCACCAGTCATGGGCTAGTTCCTCCTTGGCCAGAACAAAACTTGGCGGCTTCTACGATGGGGTCCCTTGTCAACAGAGGACTCATTCAATCCTCCTCTAAGACACTGGATTTCCTACACTCTATAAGGTAAAAATTCCTGTGGTTGAGGTGGAAACTACTTCCCAACCCAGCTGCCCCCAGGGCTTGCCACTTGCTATTTTAGAGGAGCTAGTCAGGAGGTATTTATACTTCATTCTGGCTAAACTTCTGTCCAGGGAAGCTTCTTTTAATCTTCTCTGGTTGTCCCAGTAGGACCACTGTTCTGCCCCAACTATGGTTTATTTTTGCTGCTCTGCATTCACTCTGAGTCACTATTTTGTCTTGTTTGTGGAGGAAATATGGAGAGCTTGGAATTTTCTGACCTACTCCCCTATCATCTCAGAATCCTCCCCTCCCACTGATAATTTCCATACACAATATTTATTCTAGCTTGTCACAATGATACTTCCCAATAACCTTGGCCCAAATTTCAGCTTCTTACTACTACTATTTCAGTTCCCATTATGCCTTGCACAAGTTCTGACATTTATTCTATCCCAATTGTAAATCTTTGCCAGGATCTCCATTTTTTTATTTCCTCTGATTTTTTCCAGTTCTTTTTGAGTATCAGTTATTTACATCCAAAAATATATGTTCTGTACCTTCTACAATAATCACTATTTTCAATGAAGTTAAGGATTTCTAAAAAACTAAAGATTGACTTACCAACATAATAAGCATATCTTGTAGAAGTAAATGTAGCATGACGAAAGGTCAATTTCCATTGATGGAAATGATCATCAGAAGACAGAAATAGAATTAGTTAAGGTAGTTTTGTTAAGAGTGTGGATATTCTAACAATCAGTACTTTCATCAAGTCAACTGAATATAATTATCTTATCAACATATGATATTAATATTAAAGTTTTGCGGTGTAAATATGATGTTTCTATGACTATTACTGTTCGATATCAGCAATTATAAGAAGGCAATATCATCAATTATATGCTATTTGAATGTATCAGCAAGACCATAACTGTCAAAAGGTATCAATCCCATGATGCAAGAAAAGGAGTTAACACAAATATGATTAGAGCACAGTAAAAAGTACAATACCACAACTTATGCTAATATCAAATATCATCTGGAAATCAGTGAATTGGGAAATAATATAACTTCTGCTGTTTTTGTTGTTGCTGCTTTAATTAATTAATTTATTTGTTTTCAATTTTCTACAATCACTTCCACATGTCTCAGATTTCTTCCCCTCATTTTCTCACCTTTCTCTCTCTCTTCCCCACCTTCCCCACTCCCTCCTCCCTCCCCAAGATGGCATACAATCTTATTGTTGTACATATACAATGTTATTAAACACATTTTGACATTAATTATATTACACAGAAGGATTAAAAAGACTGGGAGAAACCATAAAACAAACCAAAATCAAACAATACATAACAAAAGAGAAAATAAGATGCTTTGTTCTGTGATCCAATTTCATAGTTCTTTCTCTGGATGTGGAAGGCATTTTGCCTCAAGAGTTCATTGGGAATTTTTTTAGGTCTTTGCATTGCTATGAAGGGCTAAGTCTACCAGAAAAATTCCACTCACTCTGTGGTTGTTACTGTGTACAAAGTTTTCCTGGTTCTGTTCCTTTCACTCAGCATCAGTTCATCTAAATCCATCCAGACCTCTCTGAAGTCTTCCTGTTCCTCATTTCTTATAGCACAATAGTATTTCATTAAATTCATATACCATGATTTGTTCAACATTCCCCAATTGAAGGGCATCCTCTGGATTTCCAGTACGTGGACACCATAAAAAGACCTGCTCTAAATATGTTTGTACATGTTGAACCCTTTACCATTTTGATGATGTCTTCGGAATACAGTCCTAGAAGTGATATATAAAATTGGGTCAAAGGGAAAGCTCATTTTTGTAACCCTTTGGACATAGCTCCAATTTGCTCTCTGGAATGGGTTGGATTAGCTCATAGCTACCCCAACAATGAATTAGTGTTCCAACCCTCCCACATCTTCTCCAGCAATTATTGTCTTCCTGTTTACTCATGTTGGTCAATCTAATAGGTGTGATATGATACCTCAGACTTACTTTGATTTGCATCTCTCTAATCAATAGTGATTTAGAGAAGTTTTTCATATGACTATAGATAGCTTTAATTTCATCTTTTGAAAATTCCCTGTTCATATCCTTTGACCATTTATCATTTGGGGAATAACTTGTATTCTTGGAAATTTGATGCAGTTCTCTCTATAATTTAGACATGAGGCCTTTATCATAGAAACCAATTGCAAAAGTTCTTTTCCAGTTTTGTTTCCTTCTAATCTTCATTGCATTGGGTTTGTTTGTGCAAAAACTTTTCAATTTAATGTAATAAAAATTCTCCATTTTGCACTTCATAATGTTCTCTATCTCTAGTCAAAAATTTCTCCATTCTCTATGAATCTGACAATTACACTATTCCTTGCTCCCATAATTTGTTTATAGTATCAATCTTTTACCTAGATCATGTATCCATTTGTATTTTATTCTTGTGTACAATGTCAGGCATTGGTCAATGCCCAGTTTCTGTCACACTATTATCCAGTTTTCCCAGCAATTTTTATCAAACAAGGAGTTCTTATCACAGAAGCTAGGTCCTTTGTGTTTATCAAACAATACATTACTATGTTCATTGACTACTGCATCTTGAGTACCAAACTTATCCCACTGGTCTACCCCTTTATATCTTAACCAGTACAAAGTGGTTTAGATGACTACTGCTTTATGTTACAATTTGAGATCTGACTCCATTTTTGTGAAAAGTATTTTGTAATTGTGTTCATATAGTCCCTGCATTTGTATTCTCAGGTAAACTCCCAGATGTTTTATAGTGTCTAATGTAGCAGTAATGTGATTTCTCTTCCTATGTCTTGCTGTTGGGCTTTGCTAGCAATGTACAGAAATGCTGATGATTTATGTGGGTTTATTTTGTAACCTACAACTTTGCCAAAGTTGTTTATTTTTTTAATTAGTCAAGTATATCATCATATCATCTACAAAAAGGGATAGCTTAGTTTCTTCTTTGCCTATTCTAATTCCTTCAATTTCTTTTTTTCCCCATAATGCTACAGCTAGCATTTCTAGTACCACAATGAATAATAGAGTTGATAATGGACATCCTTGTTTCATCTCCCATTACTATCCCTTCAGACCCTTAAATCCTATGGCTCTCATATCATTTAATTTATACTCACTTCTTCTATCTATGAATATCTCTTTTATACATCATAATAAATATAAAATCCTCAAGATTAACAATTATTGACAGCCCACAAAGTACCCATAAAAATGACTCTCAGTATATGCTAGAGCAGCAGAAGGGACAGAATGACAGAGTGAAAGAAATTTTCAGGCAATGTTAACATGGAAGATGGACCAGAAATGTCTACCCCATGGGATGCTGAGATGAGTGGAGTTCAGCCTCTCTTAGCACCAGGAGGAGAAGGACCTGAACAGACCTCAGGAACAGAATTCCAAGCAGGAAGGGCCTCAGCTCCCTCAATCCACAAGTGCCAAAGAAAGCTTCAAAGGTCATTGTGGGAGGGTTTTCCCAGTTGGGTGAGGGGGCAGTGGAGTCCCCACAGCACTGGCCCCAGGTGGTCACAGAGATGGCAGCAGCAGTAGCAACAGCAGGAAGAGGAGGAGGCAGGTGACTATGATGCTCAAAGAAGCAGCCTGGGTTCACTGATCAAGTGGCTCAGCTAAAACTTCTGGGGGAATTGAGCAGCTGATCTGATTCTCAGCCCTCAGTATGATATTGGGAAGAGGAGGAGCACTAGGATCCTCCCCTTGACAAAGGATTCAGAAGTCAAGTAACTGGCTGGGAACATACTCAAAATACTAAAAAAAAATAAGACCATAGAAGATTACTTTCTTAGTGAGAAAGTGTCTCCTTCCATGAGATGAGGAAGAACAATGCGGGGTAAGAGGAAGTCAAGGCTTCTTCCTCCAGTACCTCCAAAATGAATATGAAATGGGCTCAGGCTATAGAAGAGCTTGAAAAGCAAGGCAGCAACTTGCTAAAGGAGAACCAAAAAAATACTGAGGAAAATAACATCTTTAAAAATAGGCTAATTCAATTGTCAGACGAGGTCAAAAAAGCCAATGAGAAGCAGGCTTTATAAAGTAGAATTACCAAATGGAAAAAGAGGTTCAAAAGCTCACTGAACAAAATAGTTCTTTAAAAATGAGAGTGGAGTTCAAGGAAGCTAATAGCTATACAATAAACCAAGAAATTGCAAAACAAAACCAAAAACTTGGAAAAATAGAGGATAATGTGAAACATGTCATTGGAAAAAGAATTGACCTGGAAAATAGATCCAGGAGAAAAAATTTAAAAATTATGAGACTAACTGAAAGCCATGATCAACAAAGAGCCTAGGCATTATCTTTGATGAAATTATCAAGGAAAGTTGCCTTGATATTCTAGAACAAGAGTGCAAAATAAATATTGAAAGAATCCACAGATCACCTCCAGAAAAATACCCAAAAACGCAAACTCTAAGGAATATTGTGGCCAAATTTTAGAGTCCCCAGGTCAAGGAGAAAATATTGCAAGCAGCTAGAAAGAAACAATTCAAGTATTGTGGAAATACAAACAAGATAACACAAGATCTGGAAGCTTTTACATTAAGTGATCGAAGGGCTTGAAATAGGATAATCCAGAAGTCAGAGGAACTGGGATTAAAACCAAGAATCTCCTACTCAGCAAAACTGAGTACAATACTTCAAGGAAAATGTGGTCATTCAATGATAGAGAAGACTTTCAAACATTCATGATGAAAACACCCGAACTGAATAGAAAATTGGCCTTTCAAATACAAGAATCAAGAGAATCATGGAAAGGTAAACAGGAAAGGGAAATCATGAAGGATTTTCTAAAGCTGAACTGCTTACATTTCTACATGGAAAGATAATATTTGTAACTCTTGAGGCTTTTCTCAGTATTTGGTTTAAGTTGAGGGATTATACACACACACACACATATAGACAGAGAGTAGAGGTTCAGTTGAATCAGAAGAGGTGATATCTATAAAAAGTTAAATTAAGGGGTAAAAGAGGAAAATATTTGGAGGAGAAAGGTAGAAGTGGAATGGGGAAGACTATCACTCATAAAAGACATTAAAAAATCTTCTTTAATGGAAGAGAAAAGGGAGGAGGTGAGAGGAGAAAAGTGAAGCTTACTTTCTTCACATATAACTTAATAAGTGATTAACATGCTCACTAAATTTGTCATGAAAATCTATCTTTCACTGCAGGAAAATAGTTGAGAAGGATACAAGTGGGGTGAGGGGGATGATAGAATGGAGGTCAAATGGGAGAAGGGAGTAACTAGAAGTAAACACTTTTGGAAAGGAACAAAGTTAAATGAGAGAACAGAAAAAAAGGGGGGACAGGGGAGGATTGAGAGCAATATAATTAGTCTTATACAACATTACTATTATGGAAGTCTTTTGAAAAATGACACATATATAGCCTATATTGAATTGCCTGCCTTCTCAGTGGGGATGGGTGGAGAGGGAGGGAGTGAGACAAGTTGAAATTCAAAGTATTAAAAAAGAATGTTGAGAATTGTTTTTGCATATAACTGGGAAATAAGAACTATTGATAATGGGGTATAGAAATTTATCTTGCCTTACAAGAAAAGAAAGAAAATGGGGATAAGGAAAGGGTGGGGAGTGATAGAAAGGAGGGCACATCGATGGAAGGGATAATCAGAATGCAAGGTGTTATGAGGGATGGGGAGAGGTGAGATGGGGAAAAAATTGGAAATCAAAATTTTATGGAACTGAATGTTGAAATCTAAAAATAAATAAAACTATTAAGAAGGAAAAAGAAAGATTAACAAGCATCATTTTCCAATATAAGAACATAAACACTTTGCCCATATTTAAAAACAATTTTTTCCCTTGTTTACCTTTTTATGCCTCTCTTGAGACTTGTATTTGAAAATCGAATTTCCTATTGACCTCTGGCCTTTTCATCAGGAATGTTATTTAGGTAATTCTTAGATTTTCTCTCCTGGATCTGTTTGGCAGGTCACTTATTTTCAATGAGATATTTTATATTTTCTTCTATCTTTTCATTCTTTAGATTCTGTGTGATTCTTTATGTCTTGTTGAGTCATTAACTTCTACTTGCCTAATTCTAAGTTTTAACAAATTCTTTTCTTCAGTTAACGTTTGTATCTCTTTTTTCATGTGTCCAATTATTTCTTTTAAGGAGTTATTTTTCTCTAGTTAATTTTTGTGTCTCCTTTTCCATTTGTCCAGTTTGTCCAGTTAGGTTTTTGTTTCCTTTTCCATTTGTCCAATTATGCTTTAAAATTCTTCCATGATTTCTTTTCTCATATTTTAAAATCATTGACTAGATTTTCTTCTATTTCCCTAATTTCACTTTTAAAACCCTTCTTGTGCTCTTCCAAAATGCTCTCTGGGCTTGAGTATAGTTCATATTCCTTTGTGAATTTTCAGAAAGATTCTATGCTCTTGTCTTTTCTGGTTTGCCTCTTGGTCATGATGATCACCCTTTGCCTGGCTTTCAAAGTGCATCTCTACTTCTGGAGTACATGGAGGTCTGTCCCACTGTTCTTGTGCTTAGAACTTGAGGCTCTGTGTATTATGGCCTCTGGTTCTTTCAGCTAGAAGCTAAATTGCTACAACTTACCTGGTGCTGATCTGGCTGGTATGCCAAAGCAGAGGTCAGGGAAAGTCTTTCTGAGTTTTCCCTGAGTTACCCTGAAACTTGCTGC